>LUCM01001675.1:0-93947 GCA_008360955.1 Fasciolopsis buskii
TGCGAGGTTTTCCGTTTCGCGGGATCCGGTCTAGACTGGCCCCCATCCTTCACAGCCCGGTTTCATTTTTGTACTTGTTGTCCCAACGGATTAGTGGTTGAGACCATGCAGGAACTTACCATAGCTGCTTGGCCATTTATAAGTTTTCGCACATTGCCAATTTTTTCATAACTTCTGGCGTTGACCGGTTTTCCAAATGTTCGTTATCCATGGCCTTGTTGCTGTTGTGGCAGTCGGATTAATCGATAATAATTAATATTCGTATATTTCTCGGAAAGTTCGAGAGGCATGCTTGGTTGCGTGATCAGATGTTACAGGCGTATTGCAAGTTACATTGAACAAGCAAACAAACATTTCGGTAATAAATGAGGAAAAAAATATAAATGACATATCAAGGAGCACAAAGTGTTTATACGCACCAACGATGCGTTTCGCAGGTGCGGAGTTCAACTGGACCGTGGTGGCGTTCGTGGGGGTGCCTGCAGTATTCGGATTTTACGCGTTCGTAAAATGGACATGAGTGATGAAAATGTCATAAAGAAAGTCTCCAAAGACCTTGAGTGCAAGGCCAAAACTTGTCAAAACAGACGAAAACAGCTGGTGACAAGAGCATTAATGGCCTATGGATACGAGTGATCCTGGAGCCAAGAAAATAGTCAAAAGATTTTGAAAATGCGGAAGGACAAAGAACACTGGCTAATCGTTGTTCAACGACATGAATAATGGAAATGTCGTCGACATTGAGGCGTGAACGTCGTTTGCCTTTGTGGGCTTTGCTGATAGGGAATACTGGCATGCTGATATCCGCGATTTCCGAGTCGATGATTGGGGTGATTTTCTCAGCAGACGATGGTAGCGGCATCTGGAACAGGGATCTAAGTGTGGGTGCCTTCGTGGCAATTGGATGTCAACGTGGTATGAATGTTGGACACGGGTAGGCCGTTCCAGCAGCAAACCTGTGCAATCGGTAGGACTTGTCCGCTGAAAGAGTCACAGGATTTGTGGATCATGCTATGTGGCCTCGATATCTAGGCAGACTTGCAACGTTAGTGATTCATGAGGGTGAGAAGCAATGTCCACTTCACCCTGGAGCAGATCGTATTTATCCGTTCTGGGATAGTTCATCTAAGCCTTGGGTCAGCTTGTTTTCACGGTGTGTTGAGACGTGCGAGCATGGGGCCAAAAACTGAATGGTAGACTCTTGGCGAGGCACGGGTGCAAACGCACTTAGCTGGAACGGAAAAAGGGAGAGATAGCAGTCTGGAGGTGTTCCAGCCGAGGGTTATGGTGCGTGCAAACCAAAAAACGAGACGTGCTGAATGTTATGTTGAATGAGGCATGTTTAGCGGGTTTTGTACGGTTATTGCCTTCCTTTCGTTTTTAAATGTGACGGAGGAAGGAGAGGTCATCATGTGAAGGGGTAGTTTATTTCACAGGGAGTAATATTTGATGATGAAGAAGTTTTCCTAAGCGCTCTCCTCGCCATGGGAACTGACACCAAACACTCAGCTTGACGCAAGCCATAGGGAAATTTATTTCTTACTTGAGATGCGGAGATGCACACATTTTACCAATAATCTCATGAAACAAGGAGAGGTTCATCGGAACTGGACGCAGTCATAAGGGATCAAGGTGCGGTTTTATGCAAGGTTCCATGTAGTTTAGCGCGGGAGAGTAACCCAGAAGTCATTTTGTAAATGTTCGTTGAACATTCTCAATCACGAGTCTGTCACTCTGCCGCATGTTGGAACACATGATGGAACAGTAGTCCAGGACAGGTCTTACGCAAGCTTTATATAGTAACAACTTGCTTTCCTGGTTTCTGAAAGTTCTGTGCACCAAATCAAGTAGTCTCATAGGTTTTGCAACTTGTGTCCGTGTGTGTTCTGAGAAGTTGAATTTGCTGGAGTAATGCAAACCCAGGTCTCTGACAGTGCGAGGGGAAGGAATGACTTCTTGGTTAATCTCAATGATTCCTCTAGGAAGGTGGCATTTGTATGCAAGTATGCTGCTTTTGTGGGCCGAGAATTTCATTGACCAGGCTGCGCACCATGAATCAAGCGATAGTAGATCATTTTTTACATTATCTATGATGGTGTTGAGGTCACGAGGGGGGAACTTGTATACCATTTTTATATCTTCTGCAAAACGAAAAAGAATACCATGCCTAACGATGTGAAAAATATCGTTGATGTACAGGAGAAACAGTGGTGGACCTATCACGCTTCCTTGAATAACCCCACTGGTAGTCCGACGAGGCATGGATCGGGTCCCATTTACATTCACTACTTGCATTCCAGAGGCCAGATGGTTGGAGAAACAAGCCAGAAGATGGGGTTTATGCGGTAGCTCTTGACTTTCATGAGAAGCTTGCGATGGAATACGCGATCAAAAGCCTTTGCCATATCTAAGAAAATCACAATAACCGACTTTCCGTCGTTGGCAGCCTCCGCCACTAAGTCTAGGAAATCAGCCATGCACGTAGAACATAATTTACTTTGAAGGAAGCCATGTTAGCCGGCGTTAATGAGATCATAATTTAATAAGTTGCTTACTTTTTATTATTATATCCATATTACGAAAGAAAACTGGGACGTGATTGATGGATCTGTAGTTAGGTGGCTCCTGCTTTGAAGCTTTTTTGCGAAGTGAGACAATGACAGAAGTCCTCCGCTGGTGGGTAAAGGTGCCACAATTTGAGGAAAGATTTAATAAATTGAATAAAATTATCGGGATGTCTGCACCCCCAAATTTGATTAGGGCTGGGGGAAGGTCGTGCTGTCCAAGGTGAAAAGACGGTATCATTTTTGACAGCAGTGGTTTATATCACTAGGGCGGAGAGCGAATCTTGAAATGGATGCAGATGGAAGCAAACAGTTAAAGTTGCGTAAAGTTGGTTGGTGGCCATTTAGGGGTCAACTGATGAAAAGAAAAGGGCCTAACTGTGGCTACCAGTTATGGAGTGAAGATGGCCCATGAGGCTCTGTGGTATGGTTCACTGAAAGCTGAGGAGGAGATAACGGACGTCGAAACTGAGAACTTGCAAACAATCTGGGACTGATCACATCCGTGTAAGTTTTTGTCTATGGATGTACTGTTAGACCAGTTGTGAAGATAAGATCTACAATACTGTCGACCCTTAAGGGTAGTAAAACATGCTGTGTCCACCCACCCAGTCGTACACTGGAAATAAACGCAGAAAAGTATTTTGGGGAGGTGAAAGATGACCAACAAATCCATGAGGCGTTGAAATCGCCCGCTACTAGCTTAGGGCCTGGAAGGCCGGCGGCCGCGTTAAGTGCATCAGCTAGTGGTAAGAACTGTGACTGATGCGTACTAGGGGGACGGTAGATGCAACTGATCAGTAAGTCCTGATGCCCGATAGCCACAGTCAGCCAGATAGATTCTTTCAGGTTAATAAAGGTAGGTTGATTGTACCATGAGGCTGAAAAGTGTCTCTTATGTATATGAGACAGCCTCTCGCGCGTTTAACTATCGTTTCTTTACTAAAATATTGTAGCCAACTAAAGCAACGTCTCTGTCGGGGGTCTTGTCGGTCAGCCATGTCTCAGTGATGAGAATGAAATCAAATCTAAGTGTATACACCAACAGGCGCGGTGTGTGCGCTTTATTTAGTATCGAGCGAGCATTTAATAGTAACAATGAAAGTGGCTCAGTTTTAGTAGCATGCGAATGAGGGTAACTAGAGCAAATGTCATCATGGACGTGGGGTGGAAAGTCATTGCGAGACAAGCAAGAAAGAATGGATGTTGGTGGTAAGGCCTTTCGGTGATCATGTCTCTCACGCCTGATTCCTATGCTACGGTAGGTTCTAACCTGTTCGTTGGTATAGGCGTTTAGCAACGTGCATTTGTTGGGGAGTGAAGAGGCCGTGCAACGGAGATGGAGGGTATGGTATGGCCGAGGGAAAAACCGGGTAAAATAAAAGGTATCCTGACGGCATTTTGAGCATATCAGTGGGTGGCAGGATGTTTGAAGGCCGACTTTTAGCTGATTGGAAGCCTCGAGATTTGGTTTGGGAAATTGGGAAAGTAGATTTTGGCAGGTTGGCTTAAGCATTGCATTTACAGGCTGTAGATGGTCAGTCAAGGATAACTCGGAAAAGTGTGGTCTTGTCCAGATTTGCATATGGCTCATAAGTCCGTTTGGGGAACAAATGACGGGCCAGCACTACAAAAATCAGTTTCAGTTTTGGGACGGTAACTGAGGTTGAAGTTATGGTTATTAAATAACGTTGGATGGGGTGGCAAGAGGTGGTTCTTAGTGCTGCGGGGTTTGTTTCTGGCGCTGAAATGAGGAGATTGAGGTCTAACGGAGTTAGCCATACCTCCTAAAGGGGCTGACCTATGTGACCATGGTAAATTTAATGGCACGGTGCTACTATTTATGGGATTGGCGGGGATCTTAGGAGGTGGAAGAGGTTTATGTGTTTTACATGGACCTGCTCTATTGAGGAGGGTCGCAGCATCGATGGTTGGAGAAAAGTCGCTTTCCTTGAAGTCAAGCGCATCATTAGTCACTCGAGGGCCTGCAGCCTGTAGGGGCAGGTTAAAGTATGACGGTGAACTACGGGTACTGGCCTTGGAAATCGTACTGTAGAGCGGGGGCGGGGTGGAAGGGTGTTTGGGTCTAACTGAACAAGGTGACGTTCTGTTGCTGTTGCCTAGGGGGGGGCTTTTGGATGGGAGCTGAAACGTGGAGGGCGAGCTGGATATGTCTAGGTCTACCAAGGTAGAGCGTGAACTCGTGGACGGCACTGGCTCTAATGAATTTCTGTTAGGTCGGCGAACAGGTGAATGTTTTGGAGACACAATGCCCGTTTTAGGCGACTCCGCTGTAACGGGCCGTGCAATGTTTGGTGGCGGTATCTTGGAAATCGCATGCTTGTGACTGGAGTCGCGCGAAGTGTTGGCGAAAACTTCCCTCTCGAGAGGCGTTTTGTCTATGGTTATTTATGTTTTTAAACGGTGTAGTTGCAGCAATAACGCTTTGCTTGCTGATGAAGAGCTTTGCTAGAATCTTTATCTGGAACTGCAGCATGAGGGGGCAACTATGACGCTGTGTCCGCTTCTGCAGCCTCGTCATTGTACATGGTGTTTGCGCCATGCCGTTAGCCGCCATGAGTTGATTTCTGAGGCCGTTCATAGGAATACGATCAGGGATGTTAAAGACAATAACGTTACATGACCTGTCCAATCTACTCGATGTTTCGGACGCTAGCACGTCCAGGAAGTTGCCAGCGGCCACCAGGTTATGCATATCCAGCCGTGTTTCAGGGTCGATGAAGTGAGAAGGGGGTGCAAGCTTTGAGATAGCACCCTCCAAATTGTTAACATGATCCATTAAATTGGATGGTCTTCTTTCGAATATTTGTGCCCTGTCATGGGCTTCACGTACCAGGTCATTAAGTACTACGGAGCATTGGTTCATTGTTCCCAAACGAGGGCCAACTTTGGAGCGTCTTGTAGAATTAGTTACACGAACACTGTCAGCGGTGCGTCTGACTCGCTGCTGAACACCACGAGCCATTCTGTTCTTACTTGTGAATTTAGTTTTTGAAGAAAATCTAAGTTGGGTTGTAAAAGGTGACCACTAATAGTTGCTACAAATCTAGTGATGACAAGACACTGTGTATACTCAGATTGGCACAGTTCTTCGGGGGTAAATGCTAAGGGTTACTGTAGAACGACGTAACTTCTGAATACTTCACAAGAATAAGTAGGCATCAATGGTGGGGAACAGGTTATGAGTCTACAAAATGAGCCAGAAGGTAAATTAACAAAACAATAATACACTATGAAAGATGACAGCTGTTAAAGGACTGGCTAAATTAAACAATATACTACAATGTGACTTAAACCAAAACACCCTGAGTCACAATGTACGTCTGAACAGCGGGTTGATGCTGAGGGGTATGGAAACTTTTGGATAGAGAAATGAGTAGGCAGACCAAAAGATGTGTCTACTCTTAAGGCAACTAAGCAGACCGATTGAACTTATGCGATATAGAATAAAAGCGTATATTCCAAGGGCAGGTCAGAGCTGGATATGTAGCTGTGGAAGCTTAGACGAAAATTATGAAACTAAATAAGCAGTGATCAAGTCGTAAATTTCAGTGGTCAGGAAAATCAAGCTAATTTTTATATCTAAGGAAATGACGCTTACCTAGCGAATAATGCCAGAATAACGAAACAGTAGCTCTGAAATCCCCACGATGAAAACTCACGACGTGGGACGGTGTAGCGCAGGTGCTATCTAATCGGAATGTGGGGATGAGCATTCACACCAACGGGCACAGATTGTGCTGTGGAGCACGTTCCGTGGACAAACGAAAACACTGCGAAACTTTTATAAAATCAAGGTTGATTGAGGATTCCTTTCCACCCTCCCTTTCGTTCGTTCCAGGGCTGGATAGTGACTAAAGCTCACTGTTAAATGTACAGTAACTGTACATAGTTTCTAACTCGTGTATAGTACCGTAGAACTTGTGGAGCAATTTTGTTTTCTCTTGGGCCTCGCATCAATTTGCGTTACGCGTTGCTTTGAGGTTTTGAAGTGCTATCCAGAACTTGGGAGGTCTATTTTTTGCATTCTGGCTACCACGGTTTTGGCTTGCTTGAAATCGCCCACTCCTACAAACTTGATGTCCGGCTGGTCCCTCCCACACCATATTCTGCACCTTTCGAGTACACTGGCAATATCAAAGTAGTGCGGAGCGCGGTCCGATACGCCGCTTTGGCACATCGAACGGCAGTTCGACTGCAGCGGTGTACGTGTGCAGCTAGGTTGTCGGATTACATCTCCTCAACGGTGTTTTCAGGTTGGGTGGTCAGCACTCGGTCAGCCCCATTGGCTAGCAGTGTTGTAGCAAATAGCCCGCTAGCGCGGCCGTTTGTTTTGCATTCCCATCGCTCCCTCCCGAAGTTCATTTTGCCAAAAATTCTCAAAAATGCCTCACGGTGAAATTACTTTTAATTGGTGTCTAATATGAGTTGACTTTCTGTATACATCTGGACGCACTTGATCAAAATAGCAGGGGGCCATTGTCTCTCACAAACCCTTGTTCTGGTCTGCTAGATTCGGAAACAATGCTGATTCAGAAAACTGACCCCCATCAGGTATTGTCTCAATTGATTCTGGCCCCCTCTCCTTCTCCAACTCCATCGCCACCTGGGAATTCAGCTGAAATTCACGGAATCAGAATTCCCAAAACAAAACTCATGAATCCAATGAACTCATACAGCTGCACAACTTCTACCGCTTGCCGCCGTCTCCGCCTGCCCAGCGAACTTTGCTTCCAATGTTCCGCCTTTTTTGGTGCTCAGAAGAGCGCGCTGACTGTACTAACAGAGTGTGCAACCGGTCGATGAGGCAACCGGGTGAAGTGCTGGTAGAAAAGTATGCGCAAACTTACCTTTTAAAAAGGAGACAGAGTTTATTGGTGACAAGAAGGCATTACCGACGTCTAATTTCACAAGTCTTGCCGGGTGCGCATCTTCAAATAGGTGAGCTTTTATTATTCGACGGGCATCAAACCGCGTGCTGGAAGTTCACAAGATAACTTCAAGCCTACTTGGCAGAAACATTGGGATCATGGCAAGTGACCACTGTGCTTCCTGCACTATTGTAGGGAACAAGCAAAGGGAAGATAAAAACCGGCGGTTGTTTTGAAGAACCTTTGACGATAGTCGCAAGAATTCCAACGGTCGCTGCTGGATGGGCTGTTTGAGGAGTTTACCAAGGTCGGTTAGGAATAAATCCATGGAAAGCTGGAAGAATGTCTCAGAGCAGGCGGAGGAGAGCTGACCCTTATTCTCTTGCCACAACAGAAAAACTTGTGCAGAAATATTGTACCTCTGGCAAGCCATTTTGCCGAAAACATGGACAGATGAACCCGGAATGTAAAGGAAGCAAGGTGTGGAGGCCTGGGTGGGTTTATGATCTGATGACCAGAATGGCTGGGAGATATTATCGGGAAAGAGCGCGGAAGGATTAACAAAATATTTAAGTCTGGTGGTAGTCTGGTCCGAGTCAGAGCTTCTTAGATATATAGATAGTGTGCATTTTCCGACATCCGAGAGGCATGCGCAAAGCAATATTAAATTTGTACAAAGATGGCACATTGGGAACACGAGAAACAGAAAGCAAATATGAAAACACAATGTATCTGTTATCCAATGGTCAGAACATGCACAGGTTTTCAGGTTTCTAAATACAAGCCAAATAATCCTTTGCCACGACTTTCTAGAGCTTATTATCAGTTGTTCACTGCAAGTCATTTCATGTTTAAATCGATCAAAGGTGTGTATCGCGGGTGCAAGCTTTAGCTGGATAGCAAAAACTTGTGCCGGATGCCACTGTTCTTTGCGGCTGATTTTTGTCCCTCTGCTAAAGGCACTGGCAACTTCCAGCAAGTAAACCAAATATTTAAAGTCACTGTTCATTTAAAGTTGAGTTCATGCATATTGCTGAGACGTGGATCAATAACCACACTCCAGACAACGTCATCATTATTTGCGGCTATTGAATTCTTCACGAAAAGCCGGGAAACCAGCGTAGAAGTGCCTGCCTAGTTTACGTCAGAGAATCTATACCAGCTGCTTTGTGTCAGGATACTATGGTAAACACTATCTAAGTTGCTGCTTAGGTTAAATCTGAGAGGAACAACGAAATCCTTCTTGACGGATGCGTCTCTCGCCGCACTGGTTCTTGCCAAAATGATGTTTTGATGATAACCAAATAAACGAATTCTGCTTCTGGTCTACCAGGTCCGAAGTTGCTCGCTGGGGATTTCAATGCATCTGGCGTATTCTGGTCCACGCATTCCACTTCAAATTGCACGTACTCTTTCCCCTAAAGCTTTCGTCATTGCGTTTAGAACCCACACCTGATTTGCCAAGCAAGGAATTGCAACGTTCTTGAATTGATACTTACGATAGGCTTAACACATGCCCAAGCTTTCACACAGGCAGGTTTACCCGGCTGTGATGACCAGAATTTTAGCTGTCCAACATAAAGTGCCAATCTTGAATAGATAACCCAACAAATCCTAGCTCATATTTCAAGGAAGAGAGGAATAGCCTGCTTGTTCTATTGAATACAAATAATTGGGAGGCATTTGTCTATCAACAGAAGCACAGCCGGTCGCTGATCAGTCATACTCTAACCTGCGCAAGGGCCTCGATGCCATTACCTCGTCCCACACTCTAATCATGCCACCCAAAAGAACGTAGTGTGATCGAATAAACTGTAAGCTCGCTAATCTCCAGCGGGCCTTTTACAGGACCAGAGGTTTCTCGTTGTTTCTGCAAATAAATCGATGAACTAAAACTAGAAACAGTACTGGACCACAGAAACAAACAGCAAAATCTGGAAGCGCTAAACCGGCGAAATCCAAACGCGGCACTGAGAAAACTGCCTGACCGTAGAACCGTCCCCTTTGGGTCGTCAGCCACTCATTCACAACGACATTTATGTAAATCTTTGAAGGCTCGAAAGGTCCTCAAAAAACTCGAGACGTCCCGCTTTTAGTGCAAGTTTACCGCTTGCAACAAGAATTTCTTATGCAGTCCGAACTAAGGTTAAAAATGCAGGAACTGCCAGCTCTTGGGTCGCCTAACTCTGTTCGGAAGGCTTCCCGCATTTTGAAAGCTCGCTCGCAGCCGAAATCCTCAACCATTCCGAACTTCATCATATTTAATAGCTCAAGCATTGAGTCCCCTGTAGGCATCACAGAAGCATTCAATACGCATTTCTCTTCTACTCTTATTAATGACAATCGGACACACTCTGAAATCCACCCAATGTTATTTTCGGTCAGATTATCCTCCATCTCCTTCGACGATGCTGGCATAATCAATGTGATGAAATATGCCAGGCCATCCCACAGGCCTGGCCATAATGGTATCCCACCAGTTCTATTTCGCGCCGCTGGTCCAGATCTTCCACTGCTCTTTCTAATTCTGTTCTCGCTCCCCATGTCTGGCGGTACTTTTCGGTCGCAGTGGAAAACATCCATTATTGTTCCATATCACAAAAAGGGTTCCATGCATGAACCTGAAAACTTTTGCCCCATTAACCACACTTCAGTTTTATCCAGGTTTATGGAAGAGATTGAAAAAGAATGGTTGGTTAAATTCCTTAATAGCCACAACCTTATCAACCCCTCCCAAAACGGCTTCCTCAGGGGCCGATCCCACCTTACCTGTCAGGTTGACTTCTTAAACTCGGTTACCCAATGTGCTGAGTCCCACCGGTTGATGCTCATAATCTTCTTAGACATGTCAAAGGCGTTTGACCGCGTTCCCCAATCCCGACATCTGGCCGAAGAAGGACTTATGGAACAAGAAATCCCCTCTTATCTTGGCTATCATCCTACCTTTCCCATCGCTTTCAGGTATTCAATATTAACGGTTGTTTTTCCCAGCCTTCTGATATTACCAGTGGGGTCATTCAGGAGAACGTCCTGGGTCCTCTCCTTTTCCTGCTAAACAATAGTGATATCTCTAAAGTTATTCGTAATGGCACACCCTTCCAGTTTGCCGATGACAGCAAAATTGTCTACTCTTTCGAGGCTGCTTCACTTAGCCCCACTCTTGCACGTATCAATGAAGACCTAGAGTCTCTCGATAACCGGTGTTCCAAGTGGCTTATGGAGTTCTCTGCCGACAAATGCTGTCTGATAACATATACATGCCAAGTTCTTCCGGGCTCCCTCTCCATAAACGGCATGCCAATTCTTGTATCACACATAGTTAAGGAATTAAGGTTACAATACTCCTGCTCTTTCAACTTCCACGAGCAAGCTCACCATCAGACCGCTGTAGCTAAGAGAACCGCCATAATGATTTTAAGGGAATTTCGCACTCAAGACTGCAGGATTATCACCTTCAGGTCCCATGCTAGGCCCCACTTCGAGTACTGCATGATTATCTTTACGCATGGGCGTAAAGTCAATCGAATTGCAATCGGGAATGTGCAGCTTGCATTCAATAGAAACCTCCTAGTTCCTTCATCTAGCTTAGACTACAGGGCCAGATGCGAGCTGCTTTGACTTAAATAAGATTATGTATATTTCTCGATTTGCGAGATGCATGCGCAAGGCAAGATCAATTTTTTACATAGATGATGCACAGGAAAAACGGACAATGTGAATCAAAGTGACAGGGGGTGAAAGCGACCTCTAGTGATTTGGGAGGTTTGTTTGTTTTTGTATATTTCTCGACATACGAGAGTCATGCGCACGGTGACATCAAAATTAGGCCAGGAAGGCACAGTGAAGACATGGAAAACGGAAACCAAACATATAATGCAATGTGGTTTCGCTCACAAGATCATAACGGGCAATGTGGTTTCCGAGAAGGGGGCTTTAATTCAAAGCTAGGTAATGGTTCGCAAAGATTCTTCTGTGGTTGCATTCCAGTCCTACGCTGCCAGTTATATTGTTTGAATGCAACAAAGGTGCGTATCGCGGGCGCAATATATGGCTGGAGGGCAACGGCTGTCGCCGCCTTTTGGCTAGGATACTCGATAATCAAGAGAGTTATATGGTGCAGATGAGGATCAATATGGATGTGATAACGGAATGGAGATGAACGAAAACCAGGCTGGATATCAAAAACGGCAGTATAAAACTCGAAATTTCTGAAAGCACAGTCCGTTAAGCAAGAAAAGCGGCGACCATGAGTGAGAATTGTGCCATCGTAATATTAATACATGAGGTTTGTTTCGAGCAATTTTGTGTTCATAAATTCAGCTTGGTCTAGAGATGAAGGTGGCTTTGGAAAAGTAGGAGAACCGGAGTCAAATGGGTCAATGTCTGGTGGACTTGTGTGAAGAACTGTTACCAGGAGCATCGATCTATTGACAAATTCCGCAGATGAGAATAGGAGTTAATGAAAAAACGATGGTCTTCAGCTGTTTTCGGGTGCCACTATGTATTGTGAACGTCAGTATATATCAGATGCCAATAAAAATGCTGACCATTCGTGAGTTCTTTTTGTATGGATTTGTTAGAACTTTGGGAAGGAGCAAGGGGAAGCCAGTACAAAGTGGTGCACATGAACTTATGAGCTACATTGCTGTTCACCACAACAGTGCTGATGGGTGGGGCTGACCGCGTGCTGGCCTTCCAACCTGAAAAACACCGTTAGAAAGGGAACGCAGGAGGTTTAATCCGCCAACCTAGTTGCACCCACGTACCGCTGCTGCCGAGCTGCCCGTCCGATCTGCGCCGGCCAAAGCGGTGGATGTGAACGCGTCCCGCACTATTGTGGTAACGCCGTTGTACTCGTGGTGTGGAGGAAGGAATTCAATTATGGTAGGTTAATGAAGACATCTGTCTTTCCAGGATCGGATAATCGCCAAAGCATTTGGGATTTGTTTCTATCCAAACAGGTCTATAGGGCCTGGATGAGAGAGAAACGACGGACGGCAGTCTGGCCTAGCTGCCAGCTGCAGATTAAGAAGCGATCAGTTTTACTAGTAAATCAGAGAAGGAAGTTTCTAGGGGGCATAGTACAATTCAAAATATACGGACGGTGACTGAGGAATCTGGGTTTTCTTTTTTGTAAACATAAATATATATATGTATTTAAATAGGTGGGCTGGCTAGTCTAGTGTGTGGATCGTCTGCGCTGTGATTAAACAGAATGAACCGGTATTTGATAGGATCGTCTACGCTGTGATTAAGGAGAATGAGCCGGTATTTAATAGGACGGACAGGGAGTAACTGCTGCTGATATAAATAATGATCAAACTACAAAGATGGATGCACTAGGGATTGACTAAATTCCACTTGGTAATCAAGGATTATATGTCGCTCCAGGGGGCCGTGCCTTTCGAAACAAGAAGTGGTCAGGAGTCAGTGGGTATGGTTGATGTAAACGGTCACTATGGGGAGAAAAGATACCACACAGGACTCTATATTCGCGGCGATAGTTTGAAGTCTGAATTGGCCAGATGGATAGATATCGATAAGGCATGATAAAGAAAGAATCCAAGACATTTGCCTTATTTCGTCCGGAGGGTATCATTTGGGTCCGTCCGAAACAAGGTGATTTCTACAGGCCAGTCATTTGCATGAAGAGAAGAGTTGATGAAAATTAAGGGTGCGGGTGATAGCGAATGTTTTTTTTAGAAGACGGTTGCAGGTTATGGTTGCCACACCGTGTTGGCGACGGTGTTGGCATTAGTAAGGTGAGTGGTTGGGAGAGGGCTATGGGTGAGTAACCCTATACGCAGTTAGAACGATAAAGTTTAGGGATAGGAAGTCAGGCTATTCGGCGATAGGTACCATTTATCAGGCAGAGAAACGCTGAGAAGCATCTGGCTTGGAACTGCAATCAACAAACTAGCATGCGCTGGTTTCGGAGCTCTGTTTGAAGTGGAAGAGACTAGGTTGATTCCTAGTGACATTAGTAAGGAGATTTACTTTACTTTCCTCAATGAACGAAAAGGTGACATCAATGCGTTTTTCAGAAGCCCAATCCAGTTTCATATACTCAATCCTGAAGTGAGTACGGTGGTACAGATTAATGAGAAAGGGTGCAGTAACTACTTTACGTACTACGTTTTTAAATGAAATAGATAATGGTGGCAGAATGCGCAGCTGATGTTGGAGTTTGTTTCATAGTGACGAATATCTAACAATGAATAATTTGGTTCTAACAGAAGTCCTTGGAATAAGGAGATTTATAATAGGATCCGCACTTCGGAGGGAGTACGGCATTGGGTTTCTAACACGAGGTGCAGAGACGCATTTGTCCCCTGTGATAATATTGTTAAAGAGTACCAGGTTTACTCTTATGCGTCGGAGCTACAAGAGATCTAATTCTGTGTAATAGCCCAACAAATTTATTTCCTTTCCCCACTTGTGTGAGAGCATGTTCCAAGCAGTTTAATGTGTAGAAGTAATTTAGGTCCAGGCAGCAAACTTGGCAGTTATTGGGGATGGTTTTTTACCAAGTTCGATCACTCTTGGGGGAATAACGCATTTGTACCCCATCATGTTGCTGTTTTCAGCGGAAAATTCCATCATCCAGTTATCTGCCCAAGAGATAAGTGACACTAGGTCTTGCGATGTGTTACTTGTAGTGGACTCTAAAGCTTCCGGGCGAAAGGTATAGACAATTTTGATATTGTCCGCGGAGAGCAACGGAGTGCCGCTTCTAATAACATCGAAGACATCTTTGTCGTAAGACAGAAAGGGCAGGTGGCCCAGAACGCTGCCTAAGATAACACCACTGGAAACCAATCTAGGTTCAGACATTAAGCCATTTACTTGCACTGTCTGTTTTCTGAGTGACGGGTAACATGAAAACCGTGACAGGATTGGATCAACAGTACCGTAGGATGCCATTTTAATTAGCAACCTAGGGTGGAACACTGCCGAAGGCTTTCGTCACGTCTAAAATGATTAGCAGTGCCCAGGGCCTTGGTGATAGCGTCCAGGCAGTCAATCATGCAAGTAGCACAGTATTTCTTAAGAAGGATGCCATGCTGCCCACGGGTAATAAGTTCGTATTTCAGAAGGTAGACTATAAGACTATTCATAATCAGACGCTCCATGATCCTGAAAACTATGGGAGTGTGGTTTATTGGGCGTTAGTTTGCAGGGTCATAGCGTGCACCCTTTTTGTGAACGGTTATAACCACAAGGGTTTCCCATCGTGACGTAAAGATGCGGCAGTGAATGAACAAGTTGAAGATGTTTGCTAAGAAAATTGGGATATCGCTCCCTTCTAATGCGAAGGCGACCGGAAGTAATGGAACAGGTCCAAATTGGTAGCCAATTTTGGTTCTTACCAACAGCTGGGATACTTCCTTCGGAAGAAGTACGACTGTAAAGTACGACTCCGTAGTCAAGCAAGGCTGGCATATGGTAGAGGGATTGTTGACGTTTACCAGAGCAGATGAAAAGAATTCACCAAAAATTCTGCAATCTCCTGTGTTTTTGTTTACATAAATGACGTTGTCAATCACTGGCTGACGACCCAAAGGGGACGGTTCTACGGTCAGGCAGTTTTCTCAGTGCCGCGTTTGGATTTCGCCGGTTTAGCGCTTCCAGATTTTGCTGTTTGTTTCTGTGGTCCAGTACTGTTTCTAGTTTTAGTTCATCGATTTATTTGCAGAAACAACGAGAAACCTCTGGTCCTGTAAAAGGCCCGCTGGAGATTAGCGAGCTTACAGTTTATTCGATCACACTACGTTCTTTTGGGTGGCATGATTAGAGTGTGGGACGAGGTAATGGCATCGAGGCCCTTGCGCAGGTTAGAGTATGACTGATCAGCGACCGGTTTTACTTCTGTTGATAAAAAATGTGTCCATCTTGTATTTTCGATCTGGAGTAGGCAGATGATTCTATCCAACTCTTCCACATACACCGTATTCGCATTCTATCCTTCACCTCCCCCTATGCCAGCATCACTGATATATTGCAGGGCTCCGTCATGTCCGACGCTTTGGCCGGCACACTTCGGGCAGGCAGCTCAGCTTCAACGATGCACTGGCGCAGATAGGTTGGCGAATGGCACCCAATATTTTTACCCTTAAACATAGTTTCTCGGGTTGGGTGACTAGCACTCGATCAACCGCGCCCACTATCACCGCCGGAGTAAACGTCCCTTAGGCCCCTATGTTGACATACACCACTTTGTGCTGGCTTCCTCTCGCCCCTTCCAAAGTTCTTTCGCCAAAACCGTAGGAAATGGACTCACGGGGGAAGTATGTTTATTTGCATCTGACAGGAGCTGACGTTTTGCATGCATTTCATTATTTATCATGAAGATGTCTGTGGACCGTCATTTTTCGGGAATCTTTATTTTGGTATATAAAATTCGACAACATACTGCCGCTCCTGGCAACTGTTCCTCGCGGGATTCTGATTTCCTCCTGGTTGCTCTTCTTTTTGCAACCCCCTCCTTCATTGGAACTAACTGAAATTCATAAATCAGAGTTACCGAAAACAAACCTCATGGATCAGACATATACAACTACTTTCCCTTGCTGCCGCCTTCCTTGCCCAATGGAGTGCGCCTCCAACTTTTTGACGTTCTACGCTGCTTGCGTCCGTTGAATATGCTGCTCACCAGACTATGCATTCTGCCAGAAACGGTCTCCAAATTTTCCGTTCTTTGAATTATTGCGACTTTTTCCTGCCACTCGTTAGACATTCTACTAAGTCTATTTCGTATTTCTTCCCAACATTCAGAAAACTGACCATCTCAAGGGACTTTCCGGCGGCGTTATAGGTCCATTGCGATCTGCTGCTTTTATATAAAAGCTCACGATATGCGCAACAATAACACCGAACGTCAATGAGGAGAGGTCTCCTTTGGATTCAAATAACCCACGTGGAAATTTGTTACCATTTATGGTCTTACCAAGCACGAACTGATGTCCGTATTACTAGCTACTGTATAGGACCTTCACCGTTTGCAGTTTTATGCTTTTCTTATCCTCTTTTGTTGATATCGTCGCACGTCATGAAATTGCGCACTGTTTGTTTTTGGCACTGCCCAGGAATTAAATATCATTATTACAAATGGGCCACACAGCGCAAACTGCAGCTCATGCGGATAGGAAAGAATTCTCAAACTTATGTTAGCCCTATAATATACTAGGGCAGACGTGTTAGTACCCATTTTTAAGGCCGTCACTGGGACCCACCTAGAATGCTGCTTCCAGCCTAGCACATTAACCCTCAAAATGTATACCGCATGTGTGGATGTACTAAGGCGATCAGTCACTCGTATGCCCGAAAGTCATCTATGTTATGCATGGAAAACGTTACGTGTACTGGATGTTTCCTCATTAAAATAGAAGGTTGCACCGGATTGGTTTGGGGTGTTTAAAATTCTCAGTTGTCTGAAGGATATAAAAGGCCACCGCAAAAAGAAGAGGAAATAAGTTAGCTTTTCGGAGCCCCTAAAATGGTTTCCCTGCTCCCTTGCGGCTCCCCACCGATCTTTTGCCGCTCAATTTAAAATCACGCGAGATAAGATTGCTAACGCTCCCGTATTCGTGCAAGCAACAATTGCTGCAGATTAATGTCCTCTACAAAGAATGGATTTTGGGGCAGCTGTCGGCCAATACCCATGACTAAGTAGTTTATTACATCTTAGTTGTGGCCTCAGCATGGTTTCATAAAGACCGATAGCAGCATTAGGTTGATAGACGACGCGTAACTTCATTGGGTGAGCAAGGTACTTTACCCAAGGTGACTGAAAGTGACGGTGCCCTGGATGGATCTCTTAAGAATCCAACACAAAAGTGCTCTAAGCTCCTCTATTCGTTTACTGCCCCGTCAAATACTCCCGCAGCACAAAGTAAAGGCACCAACTCCCCAACAAGCTTGCTGAAAGCAGACCGTCTCCCAACTTGGATATCTCGACAAATCAGCCATCTTCAGCAGATTAATTTCATTAATCTTGACAGCGTACAGGCCCGTCGACCGACACAATGATTGACACACTCGCTCCACTAAACTGCATTGGAACATAACGCTCAAGCACACGTTGCCTACCAAACCATTGAGTGTCCTTAATGTCAGCTGGTTTCCGCTAACGTCAGACAATTCAGGTGAGCTCCTAAACTAAACCAGGCCAAGTCTCTTCGGCCACATAACGAGAAGCTTCCACAACATGCGAACGCTAGCAACAGGCAACTATTGTGTTGCCGTCTAAACAAAATCTTTGCTTCCCGGACGACCCCCTGTGAGATTCCGGTCTCCCCCTTTGCACCGGCCAAAATGCAATCAAGGTTTCCCAATCCACCAGCCATCTTTGAAACATCCAAACTCCGTTAGGCTGTTTCTCGCCTCTCGGCAGATCCCTGTGCGCCTTACTCAAACAACGTGGCTTACACAGGTCGCCTGTTCCCCATCCATATCCCTCCGCCTCCACCGCCATCTGCGAATGACACTCTGGAATAAGGCGGTAACCCTAGCCATACTGTCAGGCCAGGCACAGGTCCCGACATTCCCTGCCCATCCGACTGTGCCAAATTGTGCTGACACTTCTGCCACTCCAAGAATCGCCGGTTTTTTCTTATAATCCAACGATTTCCGGCTTGAGCCCAATAAACTACGGATTTTTACCAAACCAGACGGTTCCCCTCAATGTACTGGCGCAAAATTTTATAAGTTCCAGTCAAACCTTACCAACCGTCTCGAATTCCCAATGCTTTGTGCCAGTGGTGGGAAGCACCTGGCAGCCGTTCATCAGAGGCTTCGTGGACAACTGAGCAACAATACCGCTGAACTTTCTTGCTAATTAGCTATAGTCCTTTTTAACGCTAAACCTACATGTAACAGATTCGAATTCGGTTTCAACAGTAAACTTCGTTGTTATTAGTTATGCCTAAACTTAGCATGCCAACACATTCCCCAACGCTTTAAGTTTGCAATATTTTCAGGTCAATTAGAAACCATGGCCATCTGGCTCCGTTAAGTGGGTCTGCTCCAAGAGACTCTAAATAAAACCAAAATTTAGCATCTTACATGGCGCGTTTTGGATTGCGTTCAGCCTCCAAAAACGATACTTTACGTTGCTTGCATCCGCCACCATACTGGCTCAAAAAGAAGAGATCTGCCATTGCTCATCGGGGCGTAGGATTATGGTTTTAAACCACTATGATATACCAAAGTCATCGCTGAGGGCACACTTACCCTGAAAATATTCTGTTTTAGGCTACTGTAGCCCCTTATCACGTTGAGGCATTTTTGAGAACACGAATTTAAGATACTGGATGCAGCGCGATTTTGCAGCAACCAGAACACTTGCTGCCTTTGAGCTGATCTTAATTAAAAGCTACCTCCTTGACACAGACCTTAGTAAAGATATTTTAAAGCAGGGATCAAAAACTTTCAACTGAAATCTTTCATTTTTCAATCTGAGTCTGGCAAGAATTTCCCCCTCCATTCGACCGGAAATCACTTCAATCAGTTGTACTCCAACTTTACTGGAGCCAGTTTCTCCCAGGGAGGACATTCAGGAATTTATTAGTAATCACTTTTCCATTTAGAGAAAATTTCTGTTATAAACTTCCCACAGGAAAGATCAATTCCCGGAAGTGAAACAAAAATAGGGACGGAACATATCGTCCGTTTTTTTCCACCCAATACATTCCAGTTCATTGTGCAACTTTGAATGCATGTATGAGGCTGTGACTTCTCCGGAAGCTCTGCATCTTAAGGAACAAAATAACTACAGATCTGTTGCATTGTTTTAAGCTTAGGGAAATCAAAGCTAACACGGATCTTTATGCTGCTTTGACCGTTGTGGTCAATCCCGTCTCGTAAAAACTAAATAGAACAAAACTAAGCATTGAGTGCGACCGAAGACTTGTGATTGAATTTTGCCGCCCCTCTGCGAAGGCCATCAAAAGTGAAAGCCAGCTAGCCATTCGGGTATTGCGCTAGAAGATCTTGTTGCATTGGAAATGAAGCAAAGCTGAAGCGGAGAAGGCGGACGTGCAGTGTTTTTTACCAGTTTGCAGTAGTAGAACCAATAGGCCTCAGCTTATTACGGCTGTTATTGAACGAGGGATCTATGTTCACCACTGCGGAGAAGTGACTAAACTTCTCCATCTGCAACCAGCAAAGGCACAGCAAATGACAAGATTGAAGGGGGCATTCTCATCTTAGATGAAGTCAGCCATTTTGCATTCTCGGTCATATTAGGCACTAAGAATGCCCAGGTATTTGCGGCCAAGCCAATAATCCCCCGCAGGCCGGACAAGGTAACTTCCCTATAAGAGGACTGCGTTTTGATCTCTGCGACACGTTGCTTAGAATTATTCTGACAATCGTGGTTAGGAAAATTAACAAAGCCTTGTTCGTATGGGACTTCCAACAGCAGAACTAAACTAATCCTTCAGATTTGTACACTCTGGGTAGAATCAAGGCTTATTCGGGCGGTTAGGCTTAAACGTACTACGTCAGCCTAGCGTTATTATTTTTGTCATCACTGTATTTCTCGAGGTTCGCGGACAGGCAATCATGGTTGCATTGTCAAACTGTGGCATGGAATCCACAGGGTGACGGCACGTGTTCGCATTTTAAGCACAGACCAACTTTGAAGGGGCAAGTAACTAGGTAGCCGAATAATGCATAATGACTCTTCTGGCGTTAAATTTCGACCACAAAGTCGTTCGGCCTGTACCGGCGACCTGAGCCGTTGCTATTCGTTTGGCACAAGGCCAATAAAAAGCAGCGGATACTAAATGAGGACTTTCAGGACAATGGAAAAATTGACCGGTTATTTTTGAATGATTTTAGAGCCAAAATGAGTATCATTTGAAATCAGACAGACCGAGTCGACAAACGGAGTGCCGGAACTTAGACATTGACGTAGCTGGTTTTGCATCCTTGCGGAGACGAAAGAGGTAGCTTTCAAATGTTCATGAACACCTAGTTGGCCATCCAAGTCAACATGAGTTATTGAAGAAGTGCAAAAGAGTCAGTATTTCCGAAATATCCGAAATATGAGCGGCAGTGCCATTCAAAGAGAAAGTTACAGATATTAACAATAAACCAGTTGGCGACATAGCACAAGGCAACACGGAGGACTAATGTAAACCCGCCAGTAAGAAAATTTGAAGCGGGACTTCCGTGCAAACGCACAGAAGAGCGGAGAGAGTAAAACTGAAGTGGCGAGAGAGGGGCTGCCCTGGGACTCTACTGCCGAATAAATATGGTGAACTTCATCGTTTTCCGCCGGTGAAACTAATCTCAGAATGCCCTGAGTTGTCGTTAGTAGAACAGGAATAAAAAGTAGAAGACATTTATCGATTCTGATGAGTAGGGTCCTGACCGAGTTAATAAATGGTCGCTACAGCTAAAGAGAAGAGTCGGGTTTGAGGGGCTAGGCTAAATAGCTTGATATTTTACATTTACTGTTGCCTGTGAAGGAACCAGGACGTTGAACCTGACCAGGGCAAATTAGCAGGCTACGAGGGAGCAAGAAGTGCTGGGTGAAGTCAGGTTGAAATATCAGGGAAGAATTCGTAGTTCCAATCACCTAATTTGAGGCGCCAAATGGACCTATGAGACTGGCTCAGTCCATAAGAATAGAACCAACACTAGGAGACAGAAAATCTTTGATGGCTAGTATGAAAGGATTGGGAGTCATTTACGTTAATACCACCAAAGCGTTCTGGGATAGGCAAACAATGGGATTTAGAGTTGGCGCGTAATTAGTTGGAATGAGGATGGGAGTAAGGATAATGAAATCGTGTGGTCCACTAGGCCTAAGGGACAGAGATGAATGCGTGGGTTACAGCGGAATAAAAGAAAGCATAAAGATATACCACTTAGAACATTAAAAGACAAATGGAACAGTAGAGCCGCGTAAAGCTAGGGACGATTAACCAAGATGGTGGGGATGGTAGTTCTCCAGGCGAAATTTACAATTGTGGAAGTGCAAACGACAAAGGCCGATAAGGTTTTAATGTCTGCTGAATACATTGGTAAACGAACAAGAGGTTCGTCAGAAATGCTCCAGATGTCGGTAACAAGACCTCGGTTGCTCCCTCCACTGAGCTGGAAGTGGTCAGTTGTGAGGACCGTCTGGGAGATTTCGACATTGGTGCCTTACCGTTTTATGAATGACGGCAGGCATTTACTAGCGTGTGGTTCCGATAAGAGCTTATTTCACAAAATTTCACGTCTGAACATAAGGCAGTTAGACCGAAAAATTTCCTGGAAAATGGGCTTGCCAAGTAAGTGCCGCGTCTTATTGATGATGGCAGGTATCTGTGACAGTCTAGGGGCCTTATATGACATGTTTTACCAAAAGCGCAAAAGTAACGGATTAACTTTCCAAAAGCCGCTCAGTAAGGTATCTTTGCTTCTCCGGTAGCTATTCTGTCGCTTTTGGGGCATATTGGATTACACAATTGTGGTCCAACGTGGGTCATATAAAAGCCTGGCTTGCTCTTTCGCGGGCAAAAATTTCTGTATACCAGTCCAATAATCTCCCAGAATCTGACGACTTGTAGGCTAGTATGTTGGAAAAGCCAAACGTAGAGAAGTAGTGCAACCCCAAGCTAAGCAGCTTAGATTTAATCGTGATCTGTTGCTTTCCAAGGCTGACGGATTTGGGCGGAATGAGGTATTTAAAAGTGGAAATGCAACTCTTTTCGGCTTAAATTTTCGTCAACCAATTTAGTCCTCAAGAACTAATTGAACGTAACTTGGACCCTGTCTTTAGCGACGCAGGACCTAACGGACTGTGTTGAAATTTTATGGAATTTTCACAATGTCAGCAAAAACAAAGGCGGTCCCATGTCGAATTATGGCAGAAGAGATCATCTGCTTATAAGAGAGAAAAAAGCAGGTCCAAAAAGCTGTTTTGGATCACAATAGCGGTTATTGGCCAGGGTTTAGTAAAAGAGTCGCTAAAATTCACAGCATGAGTGCGTGAGTTCCGACAAGATGCTGGCGAGGAGCGAGATGGAGTAGTGATGCCGGGGGACTCAACTTTTGACTGAAATTGGGTATAAAATACCCCAAGAGATGCTTTTTTCGTAACCAAAAAGACCGCGATGGCTGGCTTATCCTCACTGACATCCGTGTTATTGTGATCGAAAATGGCCACCGGGTCTGCACATGATCAGTTACTCAAAAAGACATGCTGACGTTTTTATTGAACTTGATTCTCACTATACGGACGGTATGCTTTGCCTTAACCAAGTTATGTATCTCATTCGATTAAACTGGCTTGGGTTTCACTGATCGGTACTCAGCGAGGCCCAGCTGAGTTCTCTTCTTGTTTACTATTGTGGTTGCAAAAGTCTCCCAGTGGGAGGGAAAACTACTGCACCTCATAGACAAATTAGGTAATTTGGGACAAGGAATAGAAATTCCTGGCCCAAAAATCTGAGAGCTAACCCGGAAGTAAGGACTTCAGACCTCCCGGTAAGAAATTTCCGCAGTAAAAATGTGGGAAAAAGTTTCTAATGGGCGAAAGATGATGACGGACAAATGACCACATTTTGACAGAAAGGAATTATGAAGGAATGGAGTGGTACCATTAGTCATTGAAGACTCGAAACCGGGGTTGAAGGTTTCGGCATTATCTAGAGGGCCTTCCATATATATATATTGCTCCGGAGGATTAGGGTAGTCTTGGTGGCGGACGATGGATGACATCATTAGAAACAAATTTTCTAATATTTCCAATTCAGTATATTTTTCAAAGTTATTGAATCTATTTTGCGGGAGCGGGCCTTCAGAATTTAGTGCACGTTCAGTACAAGACGGTTTTTCTATAGCTGTGGTGAAAAACCGTGTTTTTAATATTCGCAACCTGAATATGTGAGGTCAGGTGAGATGATGCAGTGGGGCTGAAAGCGCTCATCATTCGGGAAGGGTTTGGATTTGAATGGCAAAATTGTTTACGATACCTGATCAAGGGACCGGGATTTGTCCAGAACTGAAAGCAAACATCTGTCGGTTTGCAGACTATATTCTGAAGTAGTGAATCGGACTGTCCACTCCTCCCTGGTTTTCAGATTGCTCTATTCCTCCAAACGCCAACCTGCCATGCCTGCTGACATTAAGATGAACTTCCGTCGATTTCCATTCTTGATTAATCGAGCACGCTTTTTGGGAATATATGTGGGACAAATTGCTTTTGTCCTTTTAAAGCGAAATTACCGCTCCTGACATTCCTATACTCCTACGTTATCAACTCTTGATGACCCACGTAGTAGCTACTGCCCCAGAGTAAACTACTCGCTGCTGCCGCGTCTAATTTAGGTTGCGCTCTTCCCTGGCACCATCAGTGATACGTCGCGCATGAACGATTACAGTCGATCCTCGGTCGCGTGCACAGCAGATGCGTTGAAAAGACGAGTTCGACAGACAGAGTAATTAGTGATTGTCATTCCCCATCACTTGCGCCCACCGTCCTACCAGACCGTTGCCATCTGCATCTGCGAAGATGCCGATAGTTGACCGAGAAACACGCTGCAAATTAGGACCATGCAGCCCAGAACTGCCTGAGCCACACATCTTGTAGGAAGTAGGCGGGCGGAAGGTCTGTAGCACGCAACCTCTGACCGAAAGACGCCATTCCTGTGTGGATTTCAGGACAGTTGTCTGGACGGACTGTCATGACCATTTCATTTTTTTACTCACCACAACACCAGCTGGAAAAAAATGCAAATTGCGCCTCCATCTCTTTTTCCGGTTTTTCTCCAGGCTCACGAATGACCGAAGTAGCTTTACACCGGCTAACAGAAGGTGCAGATTTAATACAGACCTTGTCGCGGAAAGCTCCACTCCTTCTTCGCGCGGATTACCTGTACCTTCTAAGAAGCTGTTAACAGGATTTGGCACTCCAGCACCCGTCCGCTCAACCTGAAGACAAACCAAACCACGCGACTGACCGCCCTGTGTCTTTCCTCTCAGGTGAACCATTGGGGCTGGCCAAATCCCCGTTATTAATACCACAGGAACAGCGTGTAGCAACCTCTTCCAACTTTAAGTCCGCTACTGCCACGGAACAACACAAAATCCTACACAAAAGAGGACAACACGCAGGTCATTCACGGCAAGCGTATTTGAAGACTGATTGTGCCCCTTACGCGAGCTCGTTTCGTGCCCGTCACACCTCTCAGTCAAGTCCACTCTCAGCAGCACGAGTTCAATGACCAGTCTTGTGAGTTTCATTGTCTCTCCCTTCACAATGCTTTGTAAAATTTCATCTCTTGAATAGTCTAGTGCAGCCTTGAAGGGTTCCCGCTGCTTCACCTCCGGCATTACATTAATTCTTTAATTATGTTAACTTTCACTCTCATACACACCTCACATAAAGGTAATAGTAATAATAACACTGTATGTTTCTCGATTTGCGAGAGGCATGCACAAGGCAAGATCAAATTTATACATTGATGATGCAGAGGAAATGTGAATAGCAAAAATCAGAAGGGATGTGGGGATATATGCTACGTTTTATTATGCGGGATGCGCGATCAGAATCTGCAAAGCAGTACACAGTGCAAAATCATGCGAAACAAATATCCTTACTAGCAACGGAAGATTTTTCCGTCCTGGGAGTGTGAACTCGCCACAGTCTGTCGACGATGGTTCATAAGGATCTTTAATTATCTTGGGAGAATGGAGGGAGTCGTTACCATAGATAACTACACTCCTGCACTTTATCTGCCAGGAACTAATCTGGTGATGATGTATTCCTGGACATGAATCCTTGATTCAATGTTGCCAGAGGTTGGCCGAGTTTCCATCAGCGCTATGGTGTGGGACATGGCGACAAAATCTGCCAACTGTATTTCTAGTAATTTTTGGGAAGACTTGGGTAATTGGCTTTAAGACACATGAAAAAAGGAAGCAGTAGCGATTAAGTCCCTGCGCAGGTATACCTTGAGGATTGGCGGAAGGGGTAAATTTGCCTCGGAGGCCTACACGTCTGGCGCACCTGTCTGTGATACATAATATTTTAGCAGCAAGGATTAACCGCTGACCAAAGACAACCCAGAAAGACATTTTGTCCAATGAAGCTCAGCGGCTTCTATCGAGTTACTTTCCTACTCTCAAACGATAATATAGTTTACAGTGGGTTTTCTGTGACTATGCCATCACAGAAGGTAAAGGGGGTGAGTAGGACGAGGGGTGTCTCTCCTCCCGACAAGGGAAACGTATCGTCGTTGGGAATCCTAGCTACAGAAGAAGAGTCCCAGAATTGTGGGAGAGATATAAATAGCTTATTTGCCGGTTTGTTAGGATCGTCGCTTGAAGGCGCGGAGAAAAAAGCATCAAGAAATAAAAGAAGAAAGTAAAGAGCACTGTGCAACAAGTTAAATAAGATATCAACGTCACTGCGTAATACGGGTGGAATGAAATTGGTAGCACTAATGGGGAGATTAACAGTCTATCCGAAGGTGTGACGATGACTGAACGGCAAGATGTATATGTGGGTGTTTTGTAACTGTTTACCATCAATATGATGGACATTTTACCCAAGTCAGGTCAAGTTGTGTAGACTCGAAAACTCGTCTTCTCATGGCACTATGCCGTTGGAACTCTGATTACTCGGCCTTTACTTCTTAGCCGAGTACGATTATTCAAGATGATCAACGATGCGGTTTGGTTTGAAGGAACCAGTAACCGAACGCCAGGTCCCGCTAGCGGCGTCCTAGCAGAGGCGAGAAGCTAGTAGATTTGGAGTTGCTCTTATTGGGTCGGAACTGATAACAGCGCGCATAGCCTGGGGCGTGATCCGAAACATAAGGGAGTGGCTCGGTCTATCTTGGGTGCCAGCTTGGGGTTGTGGCCATTAATGAACGGTGGAGAAATAGAGACATCATCCGGCCTAAGGTTGGTTAATGATAAAGGACTTATGTGGTAGACTTACCAGGGTGCTACTGGGATCAGGTTGTCATTATGGCGCGAAGTAATGCAGTTGCAAGCAGTTGGTAACTACTCCGGGGTATTTCCTTAGCTTTTTAACAGTTGTCATGGTCAGCACGCTTTGCGCTACTGACCTAATGCAAAGCATATAACTGTAAGTGGAGATTTGTGGGGGCCAATTTGCTGAGAATAGAAGTAAACGCTGGATTGCGGCATAACTTATTCTACTTCTGTTGATCTATCTAATAATATTATTAATGGTGTATCTCTCGAAACCGCGGAGCTTCCGGACAGTGAAAAAGTGGAGGAAACAGCATTCTGAAAAGCGTTTCAGCTGAGAGTTTGTGATGGGTGGCAAAGAAACCGTAAACAGGTAAATCAAAAGGCAGAGAAGTGCGGGAGTGAATTGAAAAGGGGGGAGATGTACCCATATTATTTGCGCTTCTGCTAGTTTGGAAGCATCGTGTATAGTTGTGTGACAAGAGTAGATACCCCTCAAAATGGTTAAGACTCTTACACTTACCCAGCGATCAGATAGGGTTAATCTTCAGCGTTGTACATATTACACTATTATATCAGGTTCTCTTGCGCCCTTAGATGGGATGCTATGATAAGCAGAGGCTCACGGGAAATGGGGGGATGAGATTTGTAATCGCAAATCCATGGCTGAATCAGAATCTCCCTCTTCCGAGATATGGGTATTGGTCCATCGAAGAACTTGAGTGAAACTAAGGTAAGTAATTATGGCATCCCTAAAACTGGATCTGTTCCGAGTGCACCGAATGCCAGTTGCCGGTTTTTTCAATGCATGACATAAGCAATAAGAAAGAAATACCACCTCAAAGAGGATCAGGTGACTTCTCTATGGATAATTAAAGATCTGTGACTGCAGAGGAGAATACATGAGGGTCGGTGGGGAAGGAACGCTCATTCACTTGGTTATGTAGAAAAGCCAGGTTGAATTTTTGTTGCCATATCAAATGTGTATCACGTTTGAGGACTGAAAAGCGTTTCCTGTAATTTAGAGTTGTCTATCAAACGATCACTTCCTTAGTGAATCGACTTTGAATGCTTTCAATAGAAATCGTATCCGATTTTGAAATTCTGGAGTATTTCAAAGTATCTTAAGCAAGGAGTGTTGAAAAGCGTGTTCTATAGCTAAGGGTGACGCTGTCGAATAGATTTATTGTGGGAGATGTCTGTCTTAGATTTCTCCTAGATTTAGCTGGCTAAATAACTGCGTGTTCTGAAAATTTTAGAGAGGCTGACAAGTCGGGACTTAGGTCACGAATTGTAGGTCCACATGTGATAGGAGAACCGCGCAGCAAAACCGAGCCTGTAGGTAACGTAGACCAAAATGTGTTTCCCCCATGTCGATCGAGAACTTCATCATCCAGGAGATACACCAACCGTCTGAAGCAGGCAATCAGTGTAAATTTCTCTCTCGGCAGTGCTAACTTCACTAAGCCTAGGAGAGCGAGCTATTTTTGTCATCAGATGCAGGAAGTGGGCACCGTTAGACATTTAATTTAATGCGCCTATAATACACATGGGAAAAAACAGGAAACCAAGTACGCCGCCCTGTAGAACGCCACCAGTAACAGGTCTGGGACTAGAGGTAACGTCAATTATTAAGACCAACTCTGATCTTTTGGCCAGATAAGACGATAGCCATAGTAGAAGAGGATCGGTGATGCCAAAGGAGCTTACTTTGCATAAAAGTGCGGGTAAGGGGCACGACCAACGGCCCCAGACACATCGAGTTAGATGACTACGAAAGCCATATTCCTGTTTGTTAGGTTGATTAGAAGGTTCAGTAAGTCAAAGTAACTGCTGGAGCCAGAACGAGATTGGAGGAATCCGTGCTGTTTGGGGCTAAGGATGTTGGAAGCCAAGAGCTAGTTCACGTTAGAACATATCACCATAATTTGCATAATCACGGAGATAACTGTCGCGCAAGTAATGTGTCGGTAACTTAACAAATGTTGCAAAGACCCATCCATATGACTGGGGGTTATTACGGAATGCTTCCAGTTGATCGGAAATACACCAGACTCAATTGAATGTGTAAAGAGGCTGAGCAGTAATAAAGATAGGTCAGGGTCACAACTGAGAGCAGCTGTTGGGCGGATGCCATCAGAGCCTAGGTAATGCCCTGGTGTAAAATTGGCTAAATTTCGTGTAATAGCCCTAGTGTCAAAGTTCACATTAGATGAAGATGGGTTGTCTGTATTCTGTGGGTCGGATGGATGGCTGACTCTAGCTTGGGCCATGGAGGCGGCGAACTATTTATCGAACGTCTGAGCTATGCACTATGGGGTTGTCGCAGACTCAACATTAAGCAAAACTAGAAAATGCACTCATGGTTTGCGCTCATGGGATCTTAAATTATACAGTTTTGAAAGTATTGTGGGGTAATTTAAATGCCTCAGTTCCCCAGCTTCTTTTCGAAGAAACGAATCACTTAGGCGAGAGTAGGTGTCAGAGAGATGGTGCAAAAGAAAAACTTGGAAAAGTTGTGTCATTGAAAATTGTCATTGACTTATCACATTTGACTTTTGATTAGGTAAACTGTTAATTCATGCTCCTGTTTATTCGTTCCTTAATGGTCAATTTCGAGATGCAGCTGGCCATGTTGCGATCAAGTTTATCTGCAGTCCCCTGTGGGTCAGCCGCTAAAAGAAAAGCTTCCAAGTTGGTCCGCTAGAGAAAGAAAGTGCTGCCAGTTAGGATGGGATGGGCGAGTTGTTTCGGTAGGATGGTTAGAGAGGGAAGCATGGACATGGACTCTAACGCAAACCACCCTATGGTCGCGCCCTGAAAACATATTTCTGACCTGTGCCAAGGTGTGGTGATCAGTATATGTAAAAATTAGACCTAATATGTTATGATATCTGTTGGGTGACAGTGCGTGTTGCATCCAACCTCCATGATGTAGGTGAGAGACGAACAATTTGAGGCTTGGAGCCGTAATCAAGGACCAGGTTACACCAGAGAGACTGAAGTGTCTGCCAGTGAATTCTGATGTTGATGGGAGAGAAGCAAGGTGTTCAAACGTATCCACTTAGAGGAGGAGTTCAATTTCAGTTTAAGATTAAGGGCGATATATATAGGCAGTATGAATAACACATGAAGACACTTTGATAGTGAGCCTTACCAATTCTGGGATCAGTTCCATTGTAGAATGCTGAGAACGGAAACTGATAGGCCCCACCTTACATAGACAAGTCATCCGTCCCCACGGCAGTCCCTTCTCGTACCTTTAAAGGATTGGTATTCCGCAAGGGAAGTCACACTATTGGGTGTGTCCTCGGTAACCCAGTACTCAGTGATCAAACTTATATCCGGGTTGGAAGACGCAGCAAAGCCTTTTAAGTGACTGGATTTATTTAGGAAAGAACGGTAGTTAATTAGTGCAAAAGAGATGGATGTGTTGCCGTCGAGTGGGGTTGCAAAGACAAAGAGACGATGCGTGGATAGTCAATCGTAATGAGAATAATTGGTTAAGCAGATGGTATTAAGACTGCTTTAGCGGATGTTGAATGAGATACGGTAGAAGAAAGTGAAGGCAAGGAAAAACGAAGGCATACAGCATTCTTCGTTATACTAGTATCGGGGTAACCCGAAGTACTGGGGGGACCAGTGTGGAGGGATTCAGAAGGGAGTGGGTTTGGAATGGAATAAAGAGGTGGCGGTGGTGGTTTAGGCGAGGGGGAAAAAGGGAAAATTTCTTGCTGGGTATGCATGGACGAAAAAGACATTAGTGATATGGGATACGGGGCGATGGTAAGCGGAGGTTGGTGATAGCATCCATATGACGATGGAGGTATGCTTAATGGAACCCACAGAAAGCTGTCCTGGGAAAGCTGGCGCGAATGCGAAGGCCTTTGGCAGGAAACAGCTAGTGCCATTCTAGGTCTTTTAAATCTGCAATGCGACTCTGTGGTTTTCTTCTGGCTTGGAAATCCTTGCGGCAGTGACCTTTCGGTCCCCGTGAAACGAGAGGCAGGCGGTGGTAAGTCAGTGCGGTCAGGGCCAGGCTGTTGGGGTGCCGGGGTGCCGGGGGTAACAAAGGGATGAAATAGGGGCGTTGAAGTAGTTTATTCGCTGAGCTAGCAACGCTGGTGTTGTTCCAGCAGGGAGTAGTGTGTTGAGGTTAAAAATGTAGGTTTAACATCAGTAACTAGTGTTTTAAGGGTCCGGATGGGACGGGACGAGTTTCGATTAGTGCTAGACATTTTAGCTTCGCAAGGACACGAGAGGTCTTTGTGGCCTACCGGGAAAGTCGTAGGAGAGGGATTTAAATGCGGACGTTTCCGGGAGGGCAGTGGTAAATAAATGAGGATGAGCCAAGTCAGCATCAGCCTGTGGCTGTGGTAGGGCTGCAAGCAATTGTATGGATGCCAAGCTCCTAGCTATGCCGGGCAGTTTGGGAAAATTATATTTGGTCAAACCATTTTTGGGTTCTTAATTGCACGCATTCTGAGCGCCTTCCATTGAATACGGGTTTGGTCCGGGCTTATTTTTCTTGACTTGAACGGGGTAGATGAGGCCATCTTGGCTTCACTCCCTGAAGACTGCTCTACAAAAGCAAGGCTAATGAACTGAAACAATACTAGACATAATCTGCCTAACATTCGTTTACGTAGTCTTAAATAATTTCAACGGTATCTTGACATATTGTAAGCAGAGTGAAAATTATTTTTAAATGAGTCCAGTGGAATGTGGTCAGGAACATTATAAACCACAGCAATAGACAATCTTGGGTTTCGCTGTTCAATTTCTGAGGATATTGAGTGAACAGCCTGACAAACACTAGCGAGATGTTCGCGTAGTCGGTTTTCAGCGGTTTTTGTTAGGTAGGGGAGAGAACGCCGCTTTGTAATTACTGGTTCTGTCAGTAAAATTTGGTTGTTTATTTCGTAAATCGTTTGCTCTAAGTTTAGTGCTGAATTATTAATCTTCAAGTCCCCGTCTGTGACACCAACAGTGCACTCTGGAGGCCGGCGGATTGGTTGTGAGTGTATGGACGCGAAGCGTCTAGCAGCTACGATCTTGGTACGTTTAGGCTTAGACACCACCATTTCCACAAAGTGAGAAGATGTGTACGACTGTATAGTTGTTAAATAAGGGGTGCAAATGGGAGTGCCAATAGTTTGCTAAATGGTATTGAGGAAACTGGGCCATGGGTCTTGATCGATATAATGTGGCGGTGTCCAAATTGAGATTTTGCCAACTCTAGTGTGGTGCCAGTCAGAGGTTCTTCAAAATATAGTCCAACAGAAAACACGCTGATAATATATGTGGAAAAGAATGGCCTTATCTACGTCAAAAAATGTTTTTCAGCAAAACACAATTAATACAGACTATAAAAACAAACTAATTCCAACGGCCACTGAGAACCATGGTAAGAAGGTGCGGAAATGCAACGATACGGCAAAACTATCTGGAACTCTATGCGTCAGGTTAATTGTGGGCGACAGGACAGTATCAAAAAGTGACGGGATTAGTAGGCAGCCCACTAGGCGCAGTTAGTCTCAAAAAGCGGTGAATGGGTCGACAGTGCTGACCGTATTCAATGTAATGGCATTTAATAGAGCGCCGTGTTGCAGCTATGAGCGTCACCGTTATATCAGGTAGAAAATCAGCAGAATTGTTACGCTGGGATCGGGTCCATATATGGTGTCCAGAAAAACTTGGCAAATGCTTCTGACTAGGAAAATGCTCCAAATGTTATGGCTACCAAAAAAAACACCCCAGCTGACTAAAAATCAAGGAAGAAAACTCAGTGTGGGGGACGGTTGCAGCGCAGGTCTGGTTTCGACTCATCCCCGTCCCGTTATCACATTCGTATTTTCCTCAGTATCTGAGTTTCAATTCTCTGTTCACCATAAACTTTTTCCAATTTTCAATGAACATGGTCGCAGGGCGACGTCCGCCGTTACTTTCCATCTCAGTTTTGCTCCTGCGATACGCAACTTTGAGGCATTTAAACCTGCAATTGCTCACAGTCCACGTTTGAAAATACGTCTCAAATAGTCATGCATAATCCCAATAAATGATTTTTTAGCTTTGATTTTAAACTGGTAAACTGATGCTTAACGTATCACATTGCAGAACATGCACATTTCAGTACTGGTTTTTGTTTCCCGTAGTTCCAATTCGCCACCCTTGTACAGGTTTCATCTTGCCCCGCGCAGTTCTCTCGGAAGCAGAGGAATATGCACATTATACGACCACTAAATGTAGCCCTTGCATGTGGCCTCCAAAAACCCGCCAAAGTAGGTCAGAAGCTTTAAGAACATGGATATGGGAAACCCCCGTGTCAAGATATTTGGCGTTCCACTAGAAACCAGCAACACCAGGTGGAAGATCTGAGACAGGTACTGAAGTTACCACTGCACGAGCTACAAGACGAGTTTGCATGGTTGGAAAAACGAGGCAAACGAGGAATTGCAATATGGAATAAGGCTAGACTACATAGGGCCACGAAACTTCAGGACCGAAGGTGGTTTCTGTGTGAAAACGGGTGTGGGCGAGATATGCGAAGTAGAAACGAGGCTAAAATTCCAGTACAAAACGACAGATAAATCTACGAGGCAAATGTAACCTAGGGTACTAAGGAGCGGCTTCAACAATAATAATTCCGTCTCCAGTGAAAAGTACCAATTGGGAAATCAGTCTCCACAACTACTGACCACACGTACTCCCTCAGCTGAACTTCGCATACGGGTTTCACAATCCTCGCAGTCGGCAACCAATTTAGCACAGTTGATAAAAGCAAACCGTGATCTGAGGCTCCCCCTAACCATACCACTAAGCATCCAACAACAAATATCGTTATCCCGCACTGCCCTGCAATCCGGAGTTGGGAATATAAGTTGTCCCTTTACACTCAAACTTGGTATACCGCCCCAGGAGCTTTCGTGGACAGGGCCGCCTCCTTATCCTCAAAACTACTTTCCTTGCGGGGAGCAGTTTGATCTAAATAAGTGCACTGTTGTGGAACCCCACCGAGCCTTCTTGGAATGATTTTTCCTCTAATTGGCCCCTCGAACATAACCCTATCCTCAAAAGACCCCAACAACCTCCCCAACCTCGTGTGAACTCCCTACCACTCATGACTCCTAAATAAAACCCGTGAAAAGTTTTCCCACTTTGGCGTCGACGCCCAGGGATGAAGTTACAGTTCGTCCTCAAAAGATCAAATGTTGCCTTGAAAGACTTTAGACTCTCACAGGAAAGCTACAATATTCACATCCTTATCGTCTACTCTCTTTCCATCAGAGCAATCCCTGCTGACGGTGCCAACTACCAACTGAGTGTCAACAACTGGCGACCCAAATCCTCACTGTCAGAAGCCAAACTTGGCGTTTCCCCACATTGTTACCATGGAAAACCTTGGACGCTCATGAGTTCAGGCCGGCCACAAACCTTAAATATTCCTCCCTTACAACCACACACTGCCTCTACACCAACTACCTTGTTACCTCCTCGGGTCTACGATCTTCATGCACCAACCACTGAAGCGAAAGTCGATGAAATGTTACTTTTTGTCAGTGGAATCTCATCGACTACATCACCTTAAGCCCTTACGCGTTATCAGCCATTCTCGGCTCATTATTCTGACTCAAATGCCAGTACCCATACCAGTCTCTCCTCTCTCACGTGCCATTCAACGCCATTTCTCATGCCCTTCCCCAGGTGACTCCTTCCACTTAACAGTCACTATCCCTATGCAGAACATTTTCTCCTTGAGAAGTGTTCTTCCAACTAGGTTATCTCAAGGATTACAAAGCATACAACTACAAAAACCTACCATCTGCCTGAAATATACCATCTGGAAACAGTGTCGATAATTCAAGACGTTTCCTTGACCAAATCTCATGTAACTTCATATCGGTTTCAGGTTACTGCCTTTGCCATCGGCCAAATTCAATGCACCTTCCGCCAACGCCTGTTTCCCGTTGATCGCTATTACCCGGCTGGCAACCGGGCTTCCTTCAGCTCCGTTGCTCCAGAATTGGTAAAGGATAAATCGCCTACGTAAGGCACCAAACTTCTGTTCACATCATCAATCAGACGCACATTGGAAGGTTTATGAATCCTTATGGTTGTTGCTGCCGATGGAAGATTTGGAAATATTTATGAGATGTACCTATCGCTTCCTACGGGTGGTCTGCAATATATGGACTCTATCAGACTTATCCCATTTCGTACTGGACCATTTGTCGTCCATTTAAGTAATATCCGGTGGTTTCAGTCACCCCGACATAGTGGTCGCTCAGTGTTACGATGCCTTCAGAAACTTCTCATTATGTATGGGTCCTGGTAAATGATTTCACCATGTTAGGAAACTTATCTTTCTTCGAAATCACTGAAGTCGGCACTGAAGAACCAGAAAAATTGAAGGCCCCTGCACCGAAATCCGTAACAAACCCCCACTCAGGTACTCTTTTCGTGTAAGCTAGGCATAATTCCCGACCACAGTTCGTGCTCCAATCTTGGGCAACATCTTTCTTATTGGGAACCCCAGGGCAATTGGTGAAAATATATAAAATTGTTTCTCCTGCTTTCATAGCCTAATCTTCCCCGATGGTTAATTCCCAGGTCCAGACCTCATCGGCTTATCACCACAGAACAATAAACAAGCATTACTCATTTAAAGACTTTGCACTTACCCTACGCCTCCATCGGTTGAGCAAAGCCCTCATTTCGACCAAAATGTCAGCTAATAATCCCCGAGCTAAATCTGCTTTGCCAACCAAATGAACAGATGAGCACCACTAGACTGCTTTCGCTGAGGCCTGCAAACCATCCTCGTCAGTTGCCAAAATGATTGACCTCCGGGCCGCTAAAAACAGACACTTAAAGAGACATGGCAGAGTTATCTAGCAACAACTGCCCTGCCTTCTTGCTAATAACACCGTTTCTTCCTCCATTGCGAATACTCCTCGTAAACGCACACCTTTTGATGTTGAATTTTCTGATTCTTTCATTAGCAGATTCATCGCCACACTAAAACCCACCTCCCCTGTGCGTGCTGATTTTATCCCTTCAGCGTTCATTCACCGTTACCTTTTCAAACCTGTTCAATTTTTCAGCGAAAGAAAGTGTAGTGCTCACTCAGTGGAAGATGTCCGTCGTTTCTGCTTTACTGAAAATAGGCTCCAAAGTGTTTCGTAATGCCAACGACCCATCAACCACATCTCGAACTTCTGCAAGATCATGCAAAAATGTCAAGTTGCCAGTCAAAGATTATCTTTTTTCAAATTGTCTTCCCCATCACGATCAACAGAGGTTTACTAAACTGTAATCCGACATCACTTACCCATTCAACTTCGTGATTTTTCTTTATGTCGAAGGTCACCTTATGTAGCCCAATGTGACAGGATGGTGGCTTTTGATCGTGGACCCTACTTCAGTCTTCTATCCAAAATTTGCAGCTTTTTGACCACTGCTCCCTTTCTCCTCTGGTTTTCCTCCTGTCCAACGAGCCACTCCTACATGGTTAGGATTGTTAATCACTTGTCCTCGGCAACGGATAAGTAGCAAGGTTATTCAAGTTAGCTTTCTAGGACCCTTGGAATTTCATGTACGATAAGGCCAAGTTACCTTCGTGCCACGCGGCAACCCATCCCTCTTCGTCAATGACATCAAGATACATTTTACCACCCAGATCTATCTAGTTACCTAGGGCTTCGTCAAGAAACCTGAGAAAGAACTGCTCCGACTTCACAGTTTGAAGCGTCTACAGTCACAATTGTCGGCAGGCCGAGGCCGTATTACGTCGACAGCACGCCTGAAGCCACATCCATTGGAGTAAACCAAGTCTCCTTGTAAGTTGTCACTTTTGATTTTTAATCAACTAGTTGGTCAATCAGGCATTTGTAGCAAAGCTTTTACCTGGCTGTTGGAAAAACTCGCTTAATTTTTCTGAACGCCACTTGTTAGTTTGCTCTATCCCTAAACATTTCGCAAACGTTTTGTCTAATTTAGACGGCCGAACAATAAGGAATATAGGGTTTCCTGTTTTGCCCATTTGTTTTGAGAGTAGGTCTGCTTTTTAGCTCGTTTACTTAATGTTTTAATTTTAAACCTTTCTACTCCCCTGGCTACCCTAGTCGCATCGTTCGACTTGCGTCAATATCTTGTATTTACTGCAGCTCGTCCAATTTTACTGCCCTCTACGTTAAAACGGTAAAAGCGAACTGATGGTTCACGTTCAAGCACATTTTTAGGCACTAAGCCTGTTGAATTAAGCACAAGGAGTTCATGTCGCGCACCAGAGCTGTTCCCAATGAAGCTAAGTATTGTCTAAGTATTTGACCCATGAAGACATTTGTACCATTTGAGAAATTTTTCTATATTTTTCTTTGTGCAAAGGCAACGCCGCTTTTTAAGATTTAGAAAGACCTCCATGGGCAATTCCCGCATTATTCTTGGACATAACCTTGCATGGGAACCGTTGCATTGCTAAAAAATTCAACAAAACGACTTCGCTCTTTCTGAACGCTAAAGTTGGTGTAAGAACTTTAGTTAATTATCTTCCATCAAGCCTTCTGCCTGACTTTTTTGCGCACTTTCTTCTGTTGCGCAGCAGCCGCATCTCAGTTGTAAGCAAAAAATTCGAGGAATAATTATTCACAGGACTTAGACCCACTTAAAGGTCCCCGCAAAGGAATGGGCCTGGCTCGTGTTTGCAACGAGTTGTACGTCAATCACCAGGAACTTTTAAGGTTCTGCTTCCTAGGCATTGATTCTTACTGATGTTTTCGACAGTTAGCCAAAAAGCTAATGACCTTGAAAGGAAGATGGGCGCCCTTCAAAATCACCTTTAAGCACTGGAAGATACTGCGTCACGATTATCGCCACTTCTCTACTCCTTGGAGGCTGAAGATAATCTTATGCCTCAAAATTCTAAATGACCGTTCGTTATTTAGATTATTTTGCCACGGAATGTTGCAAACATCTAATGCCGATGAAAATGCCTTAGCATTCAACTTTTTAGACCGCTTACTGCTGGAAATGATAAAACACGGTATACCAGATACAAATGAAATGTCTCACTCTAAACGTTCTTGCATCAGGATGCAGCAAAATCGCAACGGTGAGGCTGTCCCTTGTTCCTTCAACTTCCTGACGAGCTGGCAGGTAAACAACTTACCAGCAGATCGCGGGTAATTTCCCAAGTTATGTCCTTTGGGAATATTGAAATATTTGCCGGCAGACCACCCATGGAAAAAGAATTTAATTGAAATCCGACGGTTTCTTTTGCAACAACCGCATGTGTTGTAAAAGGACCTCTCGAATCATTTGCCTAGGATTTCTTTAAACATGATGCAGCAGCATATAAAACAACAGTCTGCGTAAATGTGTCCTCCTTCTCTCACCCGCCGGTCACCCAACAAACGGGTGCAACTCACGTCTCCTCAAATCTCCTTCACCTATGAACGTTAAGGATACGATGATGAAAAGGACAACTTCCAATACCATCACGTGAAAGACCGTGGCACACTCACCAAATTCAATACTGACCAACGAATGAGAACCTCAACCTATTGCCTCAACTAATGATATCAACTTTACTCGGCAGCGCCACTAACCTCCTGATGCAAACCACTTACAGTCTACCCGATCCTCTGGTATCCCAAACTGCTGCTGTAATAACGACCACTCCCCGACTTACAAAGATGGTATTTCCACAAGGCCTTCATTTTGACTCATTTATGCCTGCAGACGACTTGCTTGTAACTTCACATACACACCTGGCCCTTAAATAAGAACACGACCGGCTATGCTCTAATTACAGGAAATGTATTTTGGTCCAGACAAAAACCCGGGACATCTAAAACCATTCAGGTTTGATCCGTCTTAGTATTCAAGACATTCCAAATGAACTCTGCTTCTATATACGGCACCATTCGCTATCCAATAAGGAGCCAGTTTCATCAACCCATAGCTAAAATGTCTAATATAGACGTTCCTGCATCTTCCATCCAAGCTGAGACCAGACCATTAACTGATTACTGCTCACTGTCCGTCCAGTACCTGCCACCCAAACACCTTTTCAAAAGCCGCATCTAACTGGTATCTCCGGGTCGTCCATCGCTAACCATGGACCATACTCTTCAGAATTTAACCATCAGAAAAAACGGACACGTTCTACGCTCTTCATACTAGTTTCAACGCAATACTGAAACCACCGATACAAACCTGACACAAACCGTCTGCATTAGTTCAAACCAAACGTAATCCATCATATTCACAAATTCTGCTCGAAGTCTAATGAGGTCCAGCTCACAAGGATGACTCACAATCCGCCTTCTGGATACCCCACCACCCACAACTACTCGCTGCAGTCCAGCAATCTACATGTGCTCTCTCCAGCCTTGTCATTTTCAGGGATGAACTGCAACCCACCATTACGGGAACCTACTGCCCTGGGAACGGCTCCTTCTTGAAAGAGACCTGGTTCCCTGGGACAGTCCTCTCATAGATGGCCGCAATGAAATAAATCTAAGACAAAAGTCAGCCCTTTAGCAATTTCGAAGTAACCAAGTTCACTACTCACACAGAGCAACCATCAAATACCGCGAGTTTTCCGCTTCAGCGATAAGCCCCTCAACGGCTACATTGATAACCCATCAATCCATGATATTTGTGACATCTTACCTTCGAAGTTGCTAGGGATTACCACTAGCCAAGCTATAAACAACGTAAGTTACTTAGGCTGTTTGTGATGCATTCTTTCCTTCCGTTGTCAAATCAAAGACTTCGAGACCCATCGTCTCCATGAACGTAGCAACTTGTCTTCAGATCCCAACTTATTTACCAACAGTGATACTCATTCACATTCACAAATATGTATCGGCCCACCCCATGTCTATAAAAAAAAGTGTGTCCAGCTACTCGCCATGATTCCTCACATGTCTAACCTCCAACAGTTTCAAATGTTCCTTGAGGTGTTCCTTCCAAGCCCACTAATACTTATTGCCGCACTTATGCTCATCTGGCCACAAGGCCGTCCTTTGACTTCCCCACCTAACCATTCAGCCTATATTGCACGTCCATACTGTCTTTTATTCTGCTTAATGCGCAATGTGCCCTAGGTAAAATTGGCATCATGAGACTTTGTGCCAAATACACTCATGTGACATCATCATGATTGCTGAAAATTTGTGAATGGAGTACGCATTCATAAACCAGATATTTGTGAGTGGTTGCAACTTCTTTCTGACGCACCAAAATAACAAGTGCGGTGGTTGCCTGGCTTAAGTTAAACGTCATTGTTTAGGTTTCCTCCTCCACCTTGCAGTGCTAAATATACTGCCGGACGTTTTGTGGTTCTCTATTCAAATTGTTTCAATTCGGTGTGGTGTATTTATATATCGTGTATTTCTCCACATCCGGGAGGCATGTGCAAGTCAAGATCAAATTTGTAGAAGGATGGCACAGTAGGAACATGGGCAACAAAAACCAGACATATATCTGTGCTCCCATGGCCAGAACCTGCAATGTGATGGGCTAAACACGAATTTTCGAGCTTTTAAATCAGGGCTGGATAATCCTTCGCCAAGACTTTCTGGGGCTGATTACCAGTCGCGCACTGCGAGCCGATCCACGTTTACATGCATCAAAGGTGCATATCGCCGGCGCAAAACTTGGCCGGGAAGCAGTGGCGGACGTAGCCATGTCGCCGGGTTCCTCAAAAATGAAGAGGGTTAAGTGGCGAACGTGAAGACCAATATGGATGTGCTAACGGGATGGAGATGGATCGAATTCACACGGGATATCATATGAGGTGGACGGAGTGTGGTAATTAACAACATTCATGTGTCAAAATAATGCTGAAAATGAAATAACGGGAAACCTTCATGGTTGCATCAAACTATTTAAGGGACAAATTTTTATGAAGAATTGTGGACGGAGAGAAAATGGAATTCACAAGAGTGGTCACTGGACTTATGCGGGTGGAAGCGGACTCTGATATGTGGCGGGAAGTAAACGGGTACATGTAAGAATTACAATCAATCTTTAAATACACTTGCCATGAATGGCCTGTGTACTGTCCTTGTGTAATGTCGGAGATTTTGGTGTTCCGTGGCGGTAGGGGTATGGAGGTTGGGGGGTTGCGCGGCATTTCAGTAGTGTTGGTAACTGTTTCGGTCAATCGTAGTGGTTCGTCTGAGATGAGGTACCCTGGGCGGTCATTTGTGTGACGAAGCATATCTTTTGGTTATGCGGCCAGCGTCATATCCGGATAGCAACTTCCCAACGGGGATAGGCAACCAGCGCAAAGGATGAAGTAAAGCATTTGGCGAGGGTCTGAGTTGCATATGTGGTCACTGGCAAACCCGTAGATGAGACGCAGAGAGAAAGGGCAGCCTGGAATATTTTCCAGGTGATCTTGTGGTGAGTAAACAAAAATGGGAACAGCAATAACAATTAGTTTCTTATGAAGAGCACAGGGACCAGAGGACTGTCTTGAAATACACAGGATGTAGTTTTCCGTTGACGGGAGGTGTGCAACGAATAACATCTGCTTTTTCTCTAGAGGGCATATGGCTCAGTCAGTCCCAGGCTGCATGGTACTCATTTGTGGAGCGTTCCTCTTTCATCTTCTGGCATCTATGCAGATGCAGATTACAGTGGTCAGACAGGACGGCTAGCGCAATGGCTAGGGAATAAGTTCACCTATTGTTCTGTTTGTAGAACTCGTCTTGTCTACGAGCCTGGTGTACATGCCACAGGGAATCAGTTATAACCGATCATGTGATCTGCCACCGATGTTTATCACTTCCAACTGCCAGGAAAGGGCATAGCTGAAAAGGTCGCGGATTGCAGCACGGGCTGGATGCCAGGACAGGATTTGCCACGAGAAGTCGGAGAGAGAGAAAAAATGGAGAAGCATAAAAATATCGGAATCAGTAATTTACGTTTGAACAGGACGGAAGCAACTTGAAATACACAGCAGTTTCAATTAGTGTGCATAAATAAATGGGGGAGAAAAACGACGGTAGTTTTTGCGGACCTCAGCATACGTACCAGGTGCGCGGCTTGGAGAACAGGGGCAGGTTTAAAACTAGAAGAGTGTCTGGTAAAACATAATTGGAAAGTCCGGTGCGCTGCTTTCCCAGAACGTCCAGCTAAGTAACCGGATGCTTATCTACCAAATAAGGCCGGTATGGGGTTTCCCCTTTTGCAGGGCTAGGCCGGGGTGGATGGCATACATATCCATTGTATAAGGTAGCCCATCCCTTCGCAGCCCGAATATGCTTTGGTTCCTGGGATCAACCTGATACAACAGAGACTTCCTTTTTATTCTAACAGAGGAATGATTGAGCCAATATGAGTACTTCAACTGACATGCTTGACTGTATGACAAAACTGTACAACTAAATAACGGAAACCATCGCCGAGCATAGATAAAAAATGTAGGAAAAAGATGGGCCAGTTGAGACCACACAAGGTTACCGGTAGGTTAACGTAAAAAATGTTTAGCACAATGCACAGCGTTTAAAGAGACCTGTAACGTCGAAACTGTCGAATCTTCGTCCGGGTGATGTCTATCGGCGATTCACTGTGTGATTCGCAAAAAATAGACTTTCCACGCTCTGGATAGCACTTCAAAACTTCAAAGCAACGCGTAACGCAAATTGATGCGAGGCCAAAGAGAATAAAATTGCTCCACAAGTTCTACGGTACTATTCATGCGTTAGAAACTATGTACGAGGTACTGTACATATGACAGTGAACCCTAGTCAATATCCAGCCAAAACAGTAGTCAAAAATAGGACAAAATCTGCGTAATAAATGAGCGCTTGATGAAAGAGAATAAATGAAAAGTACCTGTCCCATGGTTCAATCAAATACAAGAGATTCTGCATGCTTGGTCAGGTTCGCCAGCTCTTTCCTGGGCATGACAGCCAAAATTCAATGCAAACGAACGGAACGTCTACGGTCGATCAACGTGAGCGATAAAACAAAAATGAAGTGCAACAAAACAAGCCGCTCCAGGTGAAGTGGCCCGTGAGTGCACAAAAAGTCCGTCTTGAATAAGTAGCACAGGGAAGGAACAGTGAAGCGTAACATATTAAGAAGAAATAGACAGGGAACAAAATCAGGGTCATTTAGAGAAAGTTGGACGGAACGAACAAAAGGGAGGGTGGAAAGGAATTTGCTAGCATTCTTGATGTTGCGAGACAAATAAGGCGCCCCGCAGGCGCAAAGATCTGTTGGAGGCCAGCAGCAGATGTCGAGCAGTGGCGAAGCTTTGGATGTCAACAAGCTAATAAAATATCCGCGGAGGTAATTTGCGACAAAGTAGGGCAATAAACCATGAGCTCCGGATGAAAATTTGTGAACCTGGCTAAAAAGATCAAGAGATAAAACGGCGGAGGAAAATGGAGTAGTTACATCAAAGTGGGATGGAAGCTGAAGGCCATCGATCCTGCAACCAAGGAAACAAGCAAAATTCATTTGGAAGTGCACATTTGAGCAGAACGGTTGTATAAAATATATTGAACTACTGGTTGAAGCCACGGCGAGGGAAACCTTGACCAAATGCGAGAAAGGAAGTGGTGTTCAGTAAGCAGTACGTTAAATAAATTATCCAATGACATTGCGGAATTAGGCAGAATCTTATTGGTTCGTTTCATTTGGGTATCAGATTACTGACTGTCAAGCTGAGAATAATACTCCAAGGTATAATTAAAAAAGGCATCCCGTGCTATGGCCAAAGTTGAACGGCAGGATGTATATGTGAATATTTTCGTAGACGTTCACTGTTAATGTGATTTTAAGGCCGCTCTGCTTCAGCACGGCCTGAAAAATAGACCTTTGTGATCGAAATGGAGCATTATGCGCCGTGCATCTAGACATTGTGAGATAAGAGGAAACCTAAGCGTCGAATTTATTCCAGCTGAGGGGTACGGTGAATAGCAACGGAAATATAAATAAGTAAATAAAAAGGTCGAAAAGCATGTTAGTGAATGGGGAAATGGGGGAACATATTCATGGCGATGACACGTCTGCGAGTCGGGAAGCGTTGGATCTAATGGTCTTCCAAGGTTAGATCCACCCTTACAGTGGTTCAAACAATTTCACTTACCCAACTGTCAGAGGGAGTTCATCTTAGGTGTTGCCCATGTCACAATAATGTACCAGGTGCTTTAGCGTCATCAGATAGAGTGCTGTGATAAGTAGAGACTAATCATAAATAGAAGGGATTGGCTTGATCCTGAGCATTAGATAATCTAATTAATGTGGTCTAGTCGGGACGCAAGAAACCCACTGGGGCCATGAAGAATACGAAGGGTAATATGGTAGGAGAAATCCAAATATTTACGGCCATAAATGAGATTAAAATGAAGTAAAAAATATGTTCGTCGTTTGGGCAGTAGCCAGAAGATGGAAAGCGAAGAGAGTGGTTCGTTATCAGTGGCTCAAAGGAATATAAAGATTGGATGGTGGCTGTCGCGGGTATAGTTTACGGATAACAAAATGTTCTAGGGATTAAATCGGAGGAATAGGCAATATTGACAAAACAATAGCATCTTTCAATTCTGGTTGTTTGATCGTAAGTACGCACCCGTGAAAGAAAAAAATGGCGAAGAGTGCGGTAAAGTGTAAACGGGATGATGTGACTGTTGTTGTGGTTTGAATGTGATTATATGACGGCTGTTTTAGAGGACGTGGGAATGTGTCCGGCGGGCATATGGGAGACAGGAGAGGTGCGGCGGAAACCTAAGTAAGCGGGACCATGGATATATATAGAGCCCAGCGCGCTAATGCCCCATCAAGAATAGAGCGCATGAATCGCATATTAAGCGAACACGGGCAGTGCGAGGTTTTCCGTTTCGCGGGATCCGGTCTAGACTGGCCCCCATCCTTCACAGCCCGGTTTCATTTTTGTACTTGTTGTCCCAACGGATTAGTGGTTGAGACCATGCAGGAACTTACCATAGCTGCTTGGCCATTTATAAGTTTTCGCACATTGCCAATTTTTTCATAACTTCTGGCGTTGACCGGTTTTCCAAATGTTCGTTATCCATGGCCTTGTTGCTGTTGTAGCAGTAGTTTCAATGCAGGGAGCTATCGAATCGGAATGTCGGGATGAGCATTCACACGGACGCGCACAGATTGTGTTGTGGAGCACGTACCGTGGACATAAACGAAACCACTGCAAGGGCAGGTCAAGCTTCATGGCTGGCACATCGTGCCCTATGGTGGTCGTGTGGATGAAAAATCATATAAGAATAAGGCCGATTAAATTTTATGCCATAGTGGAAACACTGATATGTGTCAAATCAAGGACAACTGGCTGAATGTTGTGATGGAACGCTGTGAAAGTTTAAAAGTACATACTGAATAACCGGCTTCTCTTGGGAAAAGAGAAATATATAGCGCCTTGTTGAAAGAGGTAATTTGCCTGGCTGATCACGATAGGAGGTGAATAAACGAGCAGGTCTTCTACTTCCGGCTCATATCCAATGCCGTTTGGTTGCCATATATGCTAAGATTCCTTCATGCGCATTTTGGAGTAGACTAAAGAGCCAGCTTTGGATTCCAGAGATTGACGGTTGACTCCAATACACTCTATTGCGAGATGTGTTTTAATCATGTAACGGAATTAGTGACGGTTAGCTGAGTAATTTGGGCAGCCTTAAAAGTGAATCGGTTTCGTACGCAGAGAAGGTTGAGGTTGTTCTAAATTTTCGAATAAACGACGACAAATTTTCACTTGAAGAAGATTTGGCGATCTTTGTTTGGATCGTTAGGCGCTTGTGCCGGAGAAGTTGCAGCTGGCGGACAAAGAATGCCCATTCATCAGGTCATGTAGAAAAGCCAAGTTGAACTTTATCTACCATGTTAAATGCAACTCACGTTTGAGGGATGGACAGCGTTCCTGGTAATTCAGAATCCTCGACCAATCCATGGTTTGCTTGGTTAAACGCTTTTGAATACGTTCAATGGCAATCCTATCCGACGTCGACGTGCTAGATTATAACAAAGTGCCATACTCAGGGATTGGACGAGTGTCAGATAGTTTCATTGTGCGAAAAATGACGCCTACATTTTGCTTAGTCTTAATCGACTGAGTAACTATTGGTGATTACTAAGACCACCATGCAGACTCATGGCGAGGATTATCGGGAAACAGCTAACTGGTTTCTCAAGACCAACAACTTAGATAGCTGCTCACCTAACACCGGCGCCCACGTTTGCATACCCCAGAGACACACTGATAAAAAAATTATCCCGAATAACAGAACAGGTGGCTGAGCCGGTATTTTGGTGCCAATAACACCAAACGCCAGCCGATCATCTTCGCACAACTACTTTAATTGGTGCCTACTCTCGAATTTTGACCATTGAATCTTAAGAAGTGGACGGACCTCCACATGCATCCACTAGATAACCCTCCAAAGAAAAAAACCCACAGTTTGCTCAAACTTGGATGGTAATTTTTGGTCTACTGGCAATCATAAAACTGGCTATTTGAATTACTAACTAATTTCCCTTTATGAACGCATTTGGCTCACGATATCGTGGACAACCTAGTTTTATCCTTGAAATTTAAAACCACTTGTCAGGCCAAACTCTTGTAATCCTTCAATAGAGTCCGCTTTATCAACTCAAATTGTATTACATCCCACGCATTTCACTCAGGGAACACAAGTAGCCTAACACTTCCGAAAGATCCTTTCTGCCCAGTGTTATCCTATGATTCATATTTTGCTATCTTATTTTCTGTGAAGCTAAGTAGAAGTGACCACACGGCAACCGCAAAATTGCCCGTTTCCCCACAGGTTTATCATTTACTTCCTCTTTTTCTGTTAAATTCACCCGCTATCTGGGCCACATTCCAGACTATTCGTCTCCCTTCTCAAGTTTTCAAGCTTTCCATGCGTTCGCCGCCGGAAACTTTGGTTATTGCACACCGGTTGGCCTTAGAAAATGCAATTCAGGCAGCTGAACAATATCGTCATTGCCTCGCAGTACCAACCCGGTGCAACTTCATTCAGACCCTTCGACGATAACTAGGCTGCCGCCAGAAAAATACCGTAAACGGATATGACACATTAACCTTCGCGACGCAAAATAGTCCACTTGCCGCCTTTAGAACCAGAGCATGCACATAGAACCTCTTCAAATACCTAATGGTATTCCAGGCACATTACCTCGTGCTATTTCGAGCCTCAGAGCTGAACTATTAAGGCTTACCACCTAAGTTCAACTTTCCCGATAATATTTACGGATTTTATGGTCCAGCTCCTGAATGCATAACTAGAGAGCACAAAACAATGAGCCCTTAGTTAAAGATACCCCAGACATTCTGCTTTATTATTCTGTATCAAGTTTAGCTGCAGCGGATGTCCTATGGTAGGCCATGGTTGCAGGTGCAATCGCTTGCGACTGGTAAATAACCTCTTCACTCGCATTTCCATCGCACATATTTCATTACCATTTGCTTTTATAGGATCTAGATGACTTTTCTTCCTCACAACATCGGAGCCGGTTTTACCTTCGGTTACTCCGTTCTTATCCATTACCCGAACTTAACGTCCCGGTCCTCTCCATTTTCTCATCATAGTAGTTGTTTGATCAGTGATGGTCCTCGCTCTGTTTCATTCGGTTGTAGTTTCTTTCTTTCACACCAATTTCGCCTTCCTTGGTGCTCCTGACTGCCGGAAGTATCTCATAAAACCTCACCCATCGGAAATGTCGTCAGGTCACACCCATCGCTCTGCTTGATTGCGGAATTTCCCGTGCGATTTCCAGTCATCCTCCTGTCATGCCATTCTTTCATTTAAGTTCAGCAGTAGTTTTTCCGGAAAAACTAGCCATCTGTCCCTTGCATCTAGTTTCGTATCCTCTGCCGCCCGGCACTTCACACTGAATGACATAAACAAACTGCGCGTTTGCACTTGGTGTTGTTTGATGTGATGCGGCTTTCCTTGATTTTCCTGAAGTAGATCATAGTTTGTGCCCACACTTATTCAAAGCAGAATCATGTTTCCGATTCCCACTTAGTCTTAATATGTCTGCATTCCCGACAAAAGGTTGTCGTCGTCAATGCACGCTTGGTTATCGCCCCTTTACCGCTAGTAATGTATCGCATCATTCTGTGAACTGTTTAATTGTGGTCATATGTTTCGGATGGTTTTCCGGTTGGCTCTCATCATATGCCCTCAGTAGACAGCGCCCAGACGGCCCCCGTTCTATCCGAAATTTCTACTTAGAAGCGGATTTTTAAAACCAATTAATCCATGTTTGGCAACTAGCGTCGGTGCAAATTCCTCCAATCATGACATTTAAAAAAATATTTAACTGAAACCGACACAGAGAAAACCATCCGGATTCCCATTCTAAAATCACAAAAATTAATCCTATGGATGAGCAAGCCCGGACTGGACCTTAATCCGCATATGGGGGTCTACAGCTTTCACCCCAAAAATGCTTGGCCGAAATAGAATTTTACAGCTGTTTCATCCCTGTTGGGAATCATCAGCAGTGCATATACACCGCGCCCGAACTGGGACGCGAACCCGAACAAGGAAGAACGATTCTGAGTCGAAAGCCTTAGCCATTACGCTACCGGGAAGGCTCTGAACGGTTTGCTCAACTTCACCACATGATGTTGCACCTATCCGCCACTGATTTGCACGGTTACTGTCCGTTACCTCACAGCGATCGACCCCTACTGATAGATGACTTCTCTGCAGGTAGCCTAAGTGCGACGAAGGCTTTGGAAATGACCTACAGAGCTTGATTACTTGATACATTTAAGTAGTAGGAGATTGAATGTTTACATGAAATAATTCACCATGGATGCGCAAGCCCGCAATGGGCCTTAATCAACATATGGGGGTCTACAGCTTTCACCCCAAAATGGTTGGCCGACATAGAATTATTTAGTAAGATTTAGAGTTTTTCGGTCATATGTAAACCTTTTAGTTATGCGAGTATTTATCCTATCGGTTTTCTCATCCTTGCTTGTGTAGGCCGTTTTCGGTCACTAAAGCAACTTGGGCTATGGTCACGCACACCCTGTGGCTCGGAAATATTCTGGAAATGCACCGTTTTACTTGTCATATTTTTGTTATATGCGACTTGTGGACAATAGTGGACGCATACCGCAATGAGATCTGCATAAACTATTATTATGCAATTGGCCAACCTCTTGGTAGGGCAGTTTGCCGGTTGTAAAAGGCAACTCTGCAGCGAAGAGACTTGCCATTGGACTGGAAAATGGCGACAGTCGTGGCTATGCGTAAGAGTGGCTAGTGGTTGGGATTTGAAAACAACGGAGCGGCAAGAAAGACAAGCAACCTCTGCCAAGTGCTAGAACGCATTACCGAGGAGTGAATGTTTCTGCACATGAAGCAGCACTCCGTGCTGTGCTCTCCACAACAAAGACTTCCGAAACAAGGATCTCGTCCGACACATCTCAGACGCTTCTCAGACAAAGTTACTCATGGATTGGATGGAGTCTTGCCGATGGGTGTGCGTATTTCAATGAAACGTTTGACTGGATAAATCATTGCATTCTGCTGCTCAAGTCGTGGGTCATTGGCAAACTTGGCCGGTTAGTACAGTGATTAAATGAACTCTTAAATAGAAGGATCTCTTAAGTTAGAATCGGAGGTGATAGCCCGGACATGCTGGCGGAGCATACCGGAGCGCATTACTGTGGCCAACCCTGGTTTTACCGTTCGTAAACGCTTCGACTGCAACGCTGCGGTTCCTGGCTATTTATGACCGGATAACTTTAAGATAATCGGGCCTGTTGGACGGGGCTGTGTTATGACCGCAGTGGTGAACTGTACAAAATCATTTGATGTGCCAAATAAAGCACAAAAATCCACCCGCCAATAAGGAGCGCAGAGAATACTAAAGCATGGCACTAGGAAGGTACTTTCACTAAAAGGCAAAATCTCCTGAAGTCCAAGCGATATCGCGCTTTGCTTCTATTGACCAGTGTGTTGCAGTTGCAAAGAAATCATGCGGAGAAATCCTGGACTACGTTTAGGGCTGTCTTGCAAGAAAGCGGTCGTTTTTGTTGCTATGCCTGAGGCTTTACTTAGACTCATTTAGTACACTGCTTTTAGTCTTTGTCCCACCTGTTCCCAAGAGATATTTTTTGGTTGGAGTTGGTGCTACAACCATTGCCAGGCGTGACTGATCGCTAAAGGCAGAACACATCTGAGAAAGTGGGTGACCAGGACTTGCCCCCTTGGAACGACGCAATTTTCTGGGTGGCCTGATTGAGAAAATACGAATAGTTGAGGGCCTAAATGAAATTCGTCCTATTTGACAAAATGATTTCGGCTCCGGTACTAGAAAAAAAAACAAATTGCTTCATAAGTTAAAGGTGTTGGCTTGCATTTGCAGCACGCGTCTCCAGTAACAGAGCAGCAAACGTGTGGAGCTAGATGGAGGCGCCGCTATGGTAGATGCTACCAAGACTTTCAGGTAGATTTAGATCGAAAGAAGGATAAGGTAAATTAGCACTTCTTTATCCTGGAGAGTTCTGAATGACATAATATCAATAACAGCGACGTTTATAGATGCAATGCACCAACCTCTTGAATACCATGGATAGGCTTTCTCATAGCAAGGTTTTAATTGCAAAACTTGCAATTTTTCGATGCCCTCCTTATGTTATTTAGTCTTGAATTCTCTCCGCTGTCTTTGATAGTTTGGTAGTGTTCATACAGCAGTCAGTGGCTCGTCCCGGGGTGAGATGAGTTTTTCTTTCTCCACCACCTTTTTGCAACAGAAACACGGTCACTTAGTAACCGGAAGAAAATAACATTGGCAGAGAGGAATGCCAATTTTTTAAACGAAATCGCAAGAACACCAAACACTACGCGGCGTGATCTGATGGCTCAGACCAGGCAGATAAAGATTAGAGAATCCTGGAAGGCACGTAGCCATTCTGGGAAATGGTGCATAATGGTAAGTGGTTGAATAACCTTTGCTCCCCGAAGACCATTTTTCTCGACTGGAGCTAAGAGTGGGATTCGCTGCTTTCAATTTTATTTGGCTCACGGCAGTCATAATCCAGAAGTAGGCCGACTGGAAAATTAATGATTAGTTATTTAATTAGTCAGTTAATTAGCTAGTTAGTTAGATAGTTAGTACGTATTTCTCTTAAAGCTAGAGGAATGTGCAAACCAAGATCAAAATTGTGCAAAAGAGGCACAGTGCAGACACGGAAAACAGTAATCCTACACAATGCAATGTGTTTTTGCTTACAAGAACATAACAAGCAACGTGATTGGCTGGGCACGAAAACCGGCGCTGCAAGTAATACTATGCTTAAATGCATCAAAGATGCGTATAACGGGCGCAAAATTTATCTGGAGGGCAAAAGCTGCCGCTGCCAGTTGGCCGGGATCCTCGAAAATCAGGTTATATGGTTATATGGTGCAGATGAAGATCAATATGGATGTGATAACGGGATGCAGATGAATCAACACCAGACTGGATGTCACATGAGGCAGTATAAAATGCCGAAAATCTGGAAGCACAGTCCGTTGAGCAAGGAAAGCGGCAACAAGGGGTGGGAATTGTGCCATCGTAACACTAATCCATGAGGTTTGTTTTGGGAAACTTTGAGTTCATGGATTTCAGCTTGGTCCATAGATGAAGGTAGGGTTGGAAGAGAAGAAGAACCGGAATCAATGGGGCAACATTTGGTGGACTTGTGTGGAGAACAGTTGCCAGGAGCATCAGTCTATTCGCAAACTTCGCAGGCCAGAATATAGATTGATGAAAAGGACGGTTTTCAGCTCTTTTCTGGTGTCAACATGCATTGGGAACGTCAGTTTATATCAGATGCCAATAAAAATACTGTCCTTCGTTAGTTCGATTTGTACGATTTTGGCAACAGAATTTTGGGGAAGAACAAGAGGAAGCCAGTAAAACATGGTGCACGTGAACGTAGGAGCTAGATCATTGTTTACCGCAACAGTGCTAGTGGATGGGACTGACCGCGTGCTGGCCTTCCAACCTGATAAACACGGTTTGGGGATAAAAGCAGGGGCTGTGATCCGCCAACCTTGTTGCACACGCACACCGCTGCAGCCGAGCTGCCCGTCCGATGTTCGCCGGCCGAAGCGGTGGATATGCCCGCTTCACACACTATTGTGGTAACGCCGTTGTACTCGTGGTGTGGAGAAAAGAATTCAAGTATGGTAGGTCAAGGGAGACATTTGTCTTTCCAGGATCGGATAATCGCATACCAGCCGTAACCGCGGTAGCCAGAACATGGGTAACTGTTTCCATTCAGACAGAACCATACGACCTGGAAGAGAAATAAAAAGATGGGCGGCGGTCTGGCCTGGCTTCCAGCTGCGGATTGAGAAGCGAGAAATCTTACGAGCAGCTCAGAGAAGGTGGTTACTAGAACATGGAGTGCGTATTTAATCAGATGTGCTGGCCAATCCAGTGTTTGGAGCGTTTACGCTGAGTAAAGTGAAATGTACCGGCGCTTGGTAAGACGAACATGGAACAACTGCTGCAAATATAACGAATGAACGATCTACAAATGACAGATGCACTAGGGCTGATTATTTCACCGTGGAAATCATGGATTTTATTCCACTGTAGGAGGCCGTGCCTTTCGAAAACAAGAAATGGTCGGGGCCAGCAAAAATGGTAGGTGGAAAAGAATATTAAGTAAAAGAAGATACTACGTAGGACCCTTTGTTTGTGGAGGTAGTATGAGCTCTGAATTATCTTAATTGGACAGAGATCTCGATGAGGAGTGAGATGGGAAAAATCCAAGATGCTGAACTAATATCGCTTGCTGGGTACCGTTTAGGTTCTACAGAAACAAGGTGATTTCGACGGGCCAGATTCATCTGCAGAATCCAGCAAAATAGTCAAAGCCTTTTGAAAATGCGGAGGGTGGAAGAAAACTGGTGAAGAGTTTAGGCTAGCTATTGTTTGGAGAATTAAAGAATAGATACGTCATCGGCAGTGAGGAGTGAGGATTGATATGATATGCGTTGAATAATATATCAGACGCTGGTAAGCCTTTGTGAAACAAAACGGGTTTCTTTGCCATTTTGTTCGCTTTTTGGAGCTCACCTGAGAGAAATTACTGGTATAACGATAGCCGCTGCTACCGAGGGGAAAATCTGGGGTGATATTTGCGTCAGACGATGGCAGTGGCATCTGAAACAAAATTCTAAGTGTGGGTTCCTTCGTGGAGATTAGATGTCAACAAGGTGGGCATGTTAGACACGGACGGGAGGTTCCGGCAGTAAATCTGCGTAATTAGGAAGAGTTGTCCGTTCAAAGAATCGCCAGCATTGTAGACCACATTATGTGACCTCGATGTTTAAACAGACTTGCAACAGGGTCATCAGTTTACCTTGGTGAATCATACACATCAAAAACATTGTCCACTCCACCGCGGCCGTGGAGCAGGTCGTATTTGTCCGTCCTGGGATAGCTGATCTGAGCCTTGGGTCAGCTTGCTCTCGAGGTGTGCTGAGGCGTGCAAGGATAGAGCCAGACACCGGATGGTTGACCCTTGGCAAGAAACGAGTGCAAACGTACACAACTGGAACGAAAAAGGGAGAGATGGCAGTCTGAAGGAATTCCAGATGAGAGTAATGGTGCGTGCAAATATAAGAAAGAGAAGTGATGAATGTTATGTAGAATGAGGCATTAGACGATGTCGAAGTTCAACTTGGAATGGTCTGAGTGTCAAACGCATGCAGACGAAAGAGTTTATGCGAATATCAGTTTGGGAGTGGGTGAGAATGCGGTATGAGTGCATGTCTTTTTATACGATTTGCTACATGCGCACCAAACGAGATAGAAAGTTAAGCGAAAAATTGAACTGACTTGTTTCATTGACGAAGATTTTCTGCTCATACCTACAGTCATTTTTATTTATGGATACCACTGGGAATAAAAAATGTTTAGACCTTGTTGAGTGGGTTAAGATAAGACCTTGAGGGTTGCATTTACCCAATACCCAAGACCCAAATCATAGGCTCGTTCTATTGGAGTGCATGGATCGTGCAAGGTTAACAAATTTTGCGTGGTTACTGCCTTCCCGATTTCGTTTTTAAAGGTAGCGGGGCAGGAGAAATCATGCTTATATGTTGGAGTAGTTTATTCCATAAGGAGGAATATTTGATGAGGAAGAAGTTTTCCTAAGAGCTGTCCCCGACATGGGACGTGACATCGAGAACCCAGTCCGACGCAAGCCATAGGGAAAGTTATTTCTTGCTTGGGATGCGGAGATGCACACATTTTACCAATAATCTCATGAAACAAGGAGAGGTTCATCGGAACTGGACGCAGTCATAGGGGATCAAGGTGCGGTTTTATGCAAGGTTCCATGTAGTTTAGCGCGGGAGAGTAACCCAGAAGTCGTTTTGTAAATGTTCGTTGAACATTCTCAATCACGAGTCTGTCACTCTGCCGCATGTTGGAACACACGATGGGACAGTAGTCCAGGGCAGGTCTTACGCGCACTTTATATGGTAACAACTTGCTTTCCTGGTTTCTGAAAGTTCTGTGCACCAAATCAAGTAGTCTCATAGGTTTTGCAACTTGTGTCCGTGTGTGTTCTGAGAAGTTGAATTTGCTGGAGTAATGCAAACCCAGGTCTCTGACAGTGCGAGGGGAAGGAATGACTTCTTGGTTAATCTCAATGATTCCTCTAGGAAGGTGGCATTTGTATGCAAGTATGCTGCTTTTGTGGGCCGAGAATTTCATTGACCAGGCTGCGCAGCATGAATCAAGCGATAGTAGATCATTTTTTACATTATCTATGATGGTGTTGAGGTCACGAGGGGGGAACTTGTATACCATTTTTATATCTTCTGCAAAACGAAAAAGAATACCATGCCTAACGATGTGAAAAATATCGTTGATGTACAGGAGAAACAGTGGTGGACCTATCACGCTTCCTTGAATAACCCCACTGGTAGTCCGACGAGGCATGGATCGGGTCCCATTTACATTCACTACTTGCATTCCAGAGGCCAGATGGTTGGAGAAACAAGCCAGAAGATGGGGTTTATGCGGTAGCTCTTGACTTTCATGAGAAGCTTGCGATGGAATACGCGATCAAAAGCCTTTGCCATATCTAAGAAAATCACAATAACCGACTTTCCGTCGTTGGCAGCCTCCGCCACTAAGTCTAGGAAATCAGCCATGCACGTAGAACATAATTTACTTTGAAGGAAGCCATGTTAGCCGGCGTTAATGAGATCATAATTTAATAAGTTGCTTACTTTTTATTATTATATCCATATTACGAAAGAAAACTGGGACGTGATTGATGGATCTGTAGTTAGGTGGCTCCTGCTTTGAAGCTTTTTTGCGAAGTGAGACAATGACAGAAGTCCTCCGCTGGTGGGTAAAGGTGCCACAATTTGAGGAAAGATTTAATAAATTGAATAAAATTATCGGGATGTCTGCACCCCCAAATTTGATTAGGGCTGGGGGAAGGTCGTGCTGTCCAAGGTGAAAAGACGGTATCATTTTTGACAGCAGTGGTTTATATCACTAGGGCGGAGAGCGAATCTTGAAATGGATGCAGATGGAAGCAAACAGTTAAAGTTGCGTAAAGTTGGTTGGTGGCCATTTAGGGGTCAACTGATGAAAAGAAAAGGGCCTAACTGTGGCTACCAGTTATGGAGTGAAGATGGCCCATGAGGCTCTGTGGTATGGTTCACTGAAAGCTGAGGAGGAGATAACGGACGTCGAAACTGAGAACTTGCAAACAATCTGGGACTGATCACATCCGTGTAAGTTTTTGTCTATGGATGTACTGTTAGACCAGTTGTGAAGATAAGATCTACAATACTGTCGACCCTTAAGGGTAGTAAAACATGCTGTGTCCACCCACCCAGTCGTACACTGGAAATAAACGCAGAAAAGTATTTTGGGGAGGTGAAAGATGACCAACAAATCCATGAGGCGTTGAAATCGCCCGCTACTGGCTTAGGGCTTGGAAGGACGGCGGCCGCGTTAAGTGCATCAATTAGTGGTAAGAACTATGACTGATGCGTACTAGGGGGACGGTAGACGCGACTGATCAGTAAGTCCTGATGCGCGATAGCCACAGTCAGCCAGATAGATTCTTTCAGGTTAATAAAGGTAGGTTGATTGTACCATGAGGCTGAAAAGTGTCTCTTATGTATATGAGACAGCCTCTCGCGCGTTTAATTATCCATTCTTTACTAAAATATTTAACCAACTAAAGCAATGTCTCTGTCGGGGGCCTTGTCGGTCAGCCATGTCTCAGTGATGAGAACGAAATCACATCTATGCGTATACACAAACAGGTGCGGCGCATGCACCTTATTTAGTATCGGGCAACCATTTAATAGCAACAATGAAAATGGCCCAGTAGTAGTAGCACGTAAATGTGGACAACCAGAGTAAATGTCATCATGGGCGTAAGGTTTCATTTGAGGCGGGTGCAGCGGGACGTATGCAAGGTAGGTAGAGCAGAAGGGGCTAGGTCGGGGAGAAAAAAGGGTTGACATGAACGGGATAGTATTGTGCGGCAGGTTACTTTGTCGGGTGCAAGGAAGATGCCGTTAGGCGGGATTGTCCCGGGTTTCGTCCATAGCATATAAGGCTGCCAGGTTGGAAGTAACTTTCATTTCGTTGCATGTTGGTTGGGGCCAGTTGTAGCTGGACGGGGTGTTGCGTGGTGGTGTCTGTGAAGTGTGGTGGGTTAATAAGAGTTTGGCCAAATGGCTGTCTATATAGGAAACTGGGCAGCTGTTGTATGGTGTGAGGGTGATTGCCGGGTAGCCTGGGGCCTCGGATCAGCCTTCTGCATCTTCATATCTCAGATTTCCTAGAGTGAATCGTCTTATTCAGTTTCGAAGTACTAGCCACTTGGCCAACTCCACTTAGTTTTTTATTGAGTGTTGCTCATTATGGCCTCGTGGTAGTCGTTTGTGTCAGTGGCCTCCATTTTGACGATAAACCTGGGGTAAGCTGGGTGGGTTAAGTGCTAGCATTGAAAGAGACACTGTGGCCAGTTTTACGGATTGCGGACAGTGTAGGCAGGCCGGATGCCCAAACCTTCTGGCCGCATCGTTTGCAAGGTTCCGCCGGGGTCTTGGAGAAGGGAATTTTGAGGGCTGCAGCGGTGAATTGCATCCTGACGTGGATGGTTCACGGTGCAATTTTTGCGTGGTGGTTGAAGGGGAGGTGAGAAGGGCGACTTGCCTAACTGTACTTCATATTTCAGAGAGGGTTTTGGCCTTGGAGATCCCGAATCCAGGTTTTGTGGGAGAGCAGCAGGGAGAACTAATGGTCTCTGCTTTAGAAGGTGCGGACGATGCTTCTGGGCGAAGCTAGGAAAACGAATTCAGTGAAATTTCAAACCGCACACGAAGTCTATCCATTCTTTTGACAGATGTGTGGCACCGAAACATACAGACTATGGAAATAAATGTTGCATATGATGGCTACAAGGTCTCAGTTTAAGGTATATGCCGAATCCTGGGGTCGGAAACTTTATTTTTTTCACTGTGGTTTTAAGGTCCTTGGGAATACTTCTCACAAAGAGATGTTTTAACGCCCCTGAGATTGACTAGATTTGCGAGGCAGCTCCGGAAGACGCTTTTGGTCATCGGCTTCTGCAGTTCTTTCACGTAAGTGGGATAGTCCAACGCGTTACCTAAACGGCTCGATGGAGGCCGAGCCAAGTTTCTTCAGTTTTTGGCCTGGTGCCACCGGTAACACCGAACGATGCAGGGGGCCACTGCACCACTGCGCAGAATCAATCGAAATTTGCTGCCGCCATGGTGCAGGAGTAGAATGGAGAAGGCCGGAAAGCATAATTGAAGGATTTCATGAGATATAGGCACGCACAATACTACCGAGATTATGTGAGGTATATAGCGGAGGAAGAGATGCTGCACACCCATAGACAGTGCCGAACTGCTATGAGGATCAGAGCGCTGGGGTCGTTTAAAACAACCACGACACCTTTCAGAATTGTGTTTGGTCCAAGGCAGCTTGACCAAAAACCTTGGGTGGAATGAAAAAACTACCAAGGATATAGATCTGCCGGTAGCCTGGGGACAGCCGATTATGCTCTGGAATTTTTCTAGGCAGAATACAGGAGGGATCGAGGAGCTCAGGGGCAGACACTGAGTCTCGCCACCCTTATTGCGGATATGCCGGAAGGGGCGATCTCGAAGGGGTAAATGTAAGACCGCCTGAAAAATACGACGCGTCCAAATCGGCAAGGCCTAATGGGATCCAACGGGCGATAGTGAAGCCGCTGGCGGAGGTCTTGGCGAAAGCTTTCACCCAGCTGTTCAACGCATCGCTGGATGAAGATCGGCATAATTCGGGCCGGCTGACGTCGACAGTCATGCCGGTGCATAAGAGCAGGGATAGAGATAAATGTAGTACTCATAGACAGGTGAGCATGACGTCCACTGCGTTGAAATCTCCTAAAAGGGTACTGCGCGACGGGGTAGTCAATCAGCTGGGGGCAAACAAGCTAATGTTGGCGGAGCAACACGGTTTTTGGCACAAACTTTCTTGTCTGACCAGCTTGATTAGTTTGCAGGGCAAAGAAACGGGTAGGAATGACACAGAATAGAAGTATGCCACCCGGGCTTCAGGAGGCCTTTGATTTAATAAACCACAACCTCCTTGCCCAGAGGGGGTGGATGATAAGTGAACAGCTGGATAGCACAAGGATTCAGCGATAGACCTTTCGGGGTCCGGGTTGAGGGGTAGCTATCATGCAGAGGCTTACTACGCCGCGGATTGCCTCGAGGGTCTGTTTTAGGACCACTTCTTTTTCTTATATACGTCAACAAAATAACCAACGGGTCAAAAAATCCACTCTTGATTTTTAAAATTTGCGTCAATTTATTAGGGACAGCAAACAGTGAGACTATTCAGGGGTGTGGATAAAGTTTGCCAGAGGTGGTTAAGATGGGATCTCCCGTTGAACCTGAACAAGTGTCAGCGCCTCGTGAAAGGAGAGGCGAATCGGGATCATCATATAGGAGCAACTGGAAATCAGTTCGCGACGGAAAAACAGCAAGCAAGGGACCTCGAGGTGTTTCGAGTTTAGGAAGCGGTCAAGAAGACATGGTGGGCCTCATCCCAACCCAGAAGGAATGTAGTGTTTAGGAGGGCTAAGGTTCTGCCACTGTCCAAGGCATTCGTCCGACCGCATTTGGAATACCATGTCCAGGAATGGATAAGAGGTAACAAAATGCTGAAACAGGTTCAGCGTGATTTACAGGCTGGTTTGAACATTTAAAGCACCTGTGATATGAGTAAAGGCTGGGGTACGTGGAAAGAGGTGAATTAATACGGGCCCTCAAGATAGTTTATGGCCTGGAAAAGATACCGGGTAACCGCGGGCCCTACTCCAGACGACCGAGAGGTAACGATAAAGCGATTATGAGAGGAAATGTAACTACGGGGTTGAGAAGCAACACGAGCAGTGAGTGGCTGGAATAAGCTACCGGAGAAAGTGGTCGAGGTTGGATCAGTGCATGAATTCAGCGAAGACTGGGCAACGTATAGCTATCTGATTTTAGAAGAGACAGTGTGAATTTTAGGGCTTAGGAGATGAGCAAGAGAAAACCAAATCAGTAATTTTTTCCACTTTGAATGTGATAGGAATGAGAGTTGGGTCCATATACACCATTCGCCACTTTAGGAAGTGAAGAGGACTTCCATCCTGCTGTTATCGAAGCACCGTCAGATCCAAGGAGCTGTTGATGCAAGAACCTAGACGATCAGGTATCTTGCTGCATAGACCTTTCACGTAACTGGAACCGGAACTGGAACTGAACTGAACTGGAACTGGAGTTGGAACAACCACAACTGCGACACTCCTCGTCTATTGGGCTTGGGCACTATGGATTTTTTCGATTTACCAGATGCTGAACTAAAAGACGCAGATGAATTCCTGGCTTATGTCAGCAACAAGCATCAGCTATCGAAAGAAGCATTTAGAGCAAAATTTTGCGATGCTTGCATTTCCAGAAATTTTAATTCGCCCATATTCACGGCTGTTGTGGAGATCTTTTCGTATGACGGTTTCACAGCTGATAGATATCGGATGAAAAAGGCAAGAATGAACTCCCTCACAAAGTTATTCGAATATCTTATTGCGGGAGACATTGGCATTGAGGCAATGGGTCGAAAATGTAGGTCGGCTTTAAGAAACATCCAATTATCTCTAGTGAAAGAGTTTGATTACTCCGCCCGTTGTAGTCTTGTGTGGACTACCAACTACTTTGCATACCGATGTAGAACCTGTGGAATTTCTCCAAGCATGTCCTTATGCAGCTCATGTTTTACTGCGGGGAACCATGCTGGTCATGACTTCAACAAGTTCAAGAGTCTCGCTGGCGGTGCCTGTGATTGTGGTGACTCATCGGTGATGAAAGAATCCGGGTTAGTTTCCGTATTTATTCTGTGAAATTCGCATTTTCGCATCAGCATTAGAGCTTTTTTCTGACGTCGGTGTGCTTTAGTTGCCGAATCGATTCGTGATGAACCTCTTTGCAAGGGTTAGACATGACGGTGTTTATGATTAATTTTTTATTGTATTGTTGTTACTTTGTCATTTGGAAATGTGGGTTCAGTGGTTTTGCTGGTTTCGTCCGATTTTCGCCTTCGGCTTAAGTTTGCACACTGTAGGGCAACACGTTAAATCTTGAGGTAGCATTTGTGGTGGGTATGATCATCATTTTGTGTGCATGTACAAAGACAAATGCAGAACAACCGACTTTTAAGTCCGGCATGCAGCATGTGCATAGGTCCTAAGAAGCTAATTAAATAGCACGTGCAAGCACCTAAAGGAATACTCAGGGCGCACTACGGGTTACTGAAAGTAGTAATTCTCTTCAAATGTTTTAAGTTAATTGGGTGAAGTCATGGAAAACTTGGCGGGGAAAATGCGTGAGTCTGTTATCAAAACTTCAGTAGGCTCCTTTATTTGCTAAATCACAGACTGCTGCCTTCGGAGTTGGTCGTCGGCTCTATAAATGAGTAGCGGGTTTGTCAAGCAACAGGACGTTCAACATTTGGTTGGGGAAGAGAATTCATATGCATTGCAAATCACAAACGGAGCGCCACTGGAGTTAGCACTAGGGCCTCCCGTCTGTTTTTTCCGCATGAACGACTGGATCAGTGACCATGTTTCCATGTTTCCTATGGGTAGATGATGCGAAAATTATGCGCACAGGGAACAGAACCGAGGTGACCACCGATCTATCTCAAGTACTAGCGTAATAAGCTAAGTGAGATATAGCTATCAATACAAACAAAATTCGCCTACTGAATAAATTCTCAGAAGTAATAACCGTAACAGAGGAGAGTGGGTTATTCAGTGTGGGACGCACCAAGATAACAAAAGACCTTGGAGTAGTAATGACGGGTACTTCAAATGGGCTTAACAATGTAAAGTGGCAGCTCACAGGTCTAAGAAGAAAATTTTTGACTTAAGTGGCCCATTTCATGTAGAAAACGGACGTGTCTGTGCCGCTGTACAAGGTTATCGCTATACCCCGCGTAGAATACTGTATCCAGTCTTGAGCACCATTCCTCGAGAGGGTTACCGCCTCTTTGGGGAAAGCAGTGGTTAAACACTCCTATGGCAGAGGGCCAAGAAGGTTAGATGTATTTCGGCAGGTTACAGGGACTGGATCCTTTCTCATTAGAAAGTTGCCTAAGGGAATCTAGTTGAGACATCTAAAATATTGAAAGGCCTAACGGGTCCAAGCGCTGGGGATTTCTTTGAGTAGAAATTTGATCAAAGAAGAAGAAATATTGCAAAGTAATAAGGCAACTTAACGGCTAAACAGATGGGTTCATAAAACATCAAGGCGCTTTGGAAGTTCGTGGATGCACAGTGGGGGGATGTGTCGTCGGAGATTGTTTGACTGGGCTCGGCTATAGTGTAAAATTGTATACAACAGGCGTCGTAGTTGCCAGTAACTGCGAACTGAGCAATTGTTGTGGGACGCGCACGTAATGGTTATCTCTCGCCTGGAGGGTAAGAAGTCTGCCTTCCTCCTGTTCAGCCGTACCGGGACGTCTGACCGTGCACGGCAAGATGACGAAGAACGGATTCACTTGCACCTGTGGACCCAGAGTTTCATGAGTCTGCTGAAGTAATCTAGGGACCCGTTTGGTCATTCGACGGCTAGTTTGCCGTCCAAACAACTGAACTGACCTGTTACTTCTGACATGACAGTTAAAGGTCATTCAATGTCATCCGCCTCGTTTTCATACCTATAAGATCTAATGCGGTTGTAAGCCACTCTAAGTTTCACGGACATGGTTTCCAGTTTCCCCCTCTTTGTAATGTGCCCTAAGGAATTCGTCCCTTCCAATACACTCGTGCTTTGAACTTGCCATAAAACAACATCTAGGGCTTTATAGCAGCACTCGGGTTCAGTAAAAGACTAGATTTTTGGCTGATCGACAAAATCGGTTCGTTTATGATCTTCACTCTAAGCATATCAGGTTGCATCCACTCTGTTACATGCCGAGTAATATGGCTGCTTGTCCCATTCTTATCAGCTTCCAGGTCACGAATTAGATTGTTCCTTTATATTCTTGTTACATGTTCGACAGGAGCTCAGCTGTTGCATGCCTCTTAGCTACTGGTGCTAACTACCGGCGACTGTCACTGTAGTTTCGATTGTTGTAGAACTACCTAAGCCGTTAATTGGTTAGATGTAGTAGCAACTGGAGATAAAGTGAGTTGTGGCCTATCATCAAAGTAACCAATGAAACGGCTCTTCGGTGAGCTGTTTCTTGGAACGACTCGATCACTGCCGGTTAGTATTGGTTCTTGGATTGATGAGTACAGTGATGCAGTGAGGAGTTCAAAAGGTGTCAACATTCATCATCGTCATCGTTCGGCGTTAAACAGCAAAACAAACCCACCGACCGCTGCCTTGCCCCACATAGTTACATGTTTCTATAGGAAGAGTCAATATCCAACGGGAACAGGGAGTTGATTCACACAGGTGGGAAAAGATAACATGCTGCTGCAGCCAACATACGGAACACAATCTAACTATACAAACGCACTCTTTCAATCATTCTGATTCGATAGAAAATGACAATACGATCGCCACTGTTCATGGTTCACTGCCATACCCGCCAATAACTCCAGCTAGCTAGTAGATGGGTCCTTCTGACTCCAACCACGAAGACGTGAGACACCTACTTTACCTAAATCCGTTGTACATTTTCTCATCCCATGTTGACACGTTATTTGTTGACCTCCACACAGCTTCTTCCATTCTTTGGCAGGAACCCAAAATAAGGCACGGTAAGAATGACGAGTGTTTGCCATAGGAAACATGTGACTCAACCAGCGTAGTCTACTAAGTTTCATGCGCAGAGATAAGGTAATCTCAAATTTTTCACCTAGTACTAGATTCCTGAAATTCACATTTTGATGTCGTTTTCGGTGTTTACTTGAAAAAACGAGTTTTACAGACAGGCTGCACAGAATTCCCGCCAGTGATCTCGGTTTTGAGCTTTACCTCTTGGACCCCAAACACGAAGGTGGGAAGCACCAAACGAGGCCAAAATCAAAACTAACCTTTTCAAACCTTTATCCCAAGTCAGGCCAACCGCTGCATCGCTTCTTCCAATCGTGTGCATCCCTCCAGCCAAAGGGTATGCCAGCGAAGTTCGTAAACCTGCTGCGAGCATTGTACTTGCATACCTATGGTCGCATGAGGTTATACGGTGAACTATCAAGTTCATTCGAAACGACTAGTGGCGTTCGACAAGGGTGTCCCATCTCTCTATTCTTGTTCAACTTCGTCATGGACGAGGTGATGGAGGACGCTTTAGGAGGTCTCCGGGATGTAGGAGTCGAACTGGGAAATGGAGGGGACCTATGTGACCTAGATTATGCAGACAACGTTGTGTGTCCGTTCGAATCCGCGGACCACGCACAACGCACAATAGATAGACTCTCGAGATCGGTTGCTCGGTTTGGCATATGCTTTTCACCTTCAAAGTGTAAAGTGCTTTACGGGACTGGACGACAACAGTGCCGAACTTGATATTGGATGGAGAAGGATTAACAATTGTGGACCGTTTCACTTATCTTGGTAGCTGCATGTCGAACGATGGTAGCTCGGCAATGGAGGTAAACACCCGTATGTCGAAGGCTTGGGCTGGACTGAATCAGTTGTGGCGTCGGCCTGATATTTCACTGAAGCTGAAAGGTCGTGTGTACTGTGCCACAGTCACATCAGTTCTGTTGTACGGTTGCAAGACATGGAGTATGCGTGTGGACGATGTTCGTCGGTTAGAGGTTTTCGACCACTGATGTCTACGTAGTATGGCTAGAATGGGATGGAGTGACCGGGTGAGTAATGTGGAGGTCAGGAATCTAATACTAGGTGCCGGCTCCCAGATTACCTTATTTCAGTGTATGTAACTTAGTAGACTACGCTGGTTGAGTCACGTGTTTCGTATGGCGAACACTCGTCTACAATATCGTGCTGTTTTGCGTCCTTCCAAGTGAAAAAAACATGTAGAGGTCAACAGTTGACGTAGCAACGTGGAAAGAGAAAATGTACAACGGACTTAGGTAAAGTAGGTATCTCATTTCTTGTTCGTTAGGGTCCGAAAGACCCGTCAACCAGCTGGCTGGAGACTGAAGGATATGACAATGAACCGTGAACAGTGACGATCGTGTTGTCATTTTCTATCGAATCAGAATGATTGAAAGAGTGCGTTTGTATAGTTAGATTGTGTTCCGTATGTTGGCTGCAGCAGCATGTCATCTTTTCTCACCTGTGTAGATCAACTCCCTGTTCCCGTTGGATATTGACTCTTACTATAGAAACATGTAACTGTGTGGGGCAAGGCAGTCATCAGTGGGGTTTGTCTTGCTGTTTAAAGCTGAGCGATGGTGATGATGATGATGATTATGAACTTGCCATCACGTGAAAATGTACGGTATGGTATACGACGGGCCGGAATGCACAATACTTGTTCAAGACACCGAAGGCGATGTATAGCAATTACCTCCGCGACGTGACTACTGTCTGCACCCATGAGGCGACGACGCATCTCGCTGTTGCTTGGCCGATGTTCCCGCGAGACTGGTGCAATTCTTCGGAGACATTGACGGTCGATTATAAATGTCGCCGTGCATCTTCAACACGGAGAAGCCGGGTCTCGCAACCGTAGAGTAGGACACTACGAACTGTGGCATTCTACACCCTTCCCTTGAGGGTAAGCCGAAAGTTCTTGGCGGTACCACAAGTGTCGCAGGTTCATGAAAGCTGCTCTGGCTTTCGTGATGTGGCCTCCGCCAGATGTGACCAGGCTCCCGAGATAAATGAAGCTGGTGACTGCCTCTAACAGGATAACACAAGGGATGATTGCAGGCACAGGTTCCTTCCATTCTGGAATGAATATCTTGCATTTTAAAGGCGCAAAGCATCTCAATCGCTAGGCGGTCTAGTGCGCTTTGAATCGCTTGTTGCATTGCCACTCAGCTAAGCGATATCATCGGCATATCCCAATGCAAAAAACTCTTCCTTAGGAGGAATTCAACTTCGTCTAAAAGATCAAATACAGAGTTATGTAGAACATCGTGTATGACAAGGGTGAGTATAAATAAGGATATGACGTAGCCCTTTTGTACTCCATTTGATACGACGAAAGGCGACGAAAGCTGACCATGAACTTTAGCCCAGTGTGAGGTATGACGGTACAACTCGTTGAGGATCGATGCATACTTCTCGGGTGGTCCATTTTTCAACAAACAATGCCGTTGTGAAAACCCATCTGCAGAGTCAAAAACTCAGAGCCGGTCTTGGAGCACTCAAGGTATGGAACGGCAAAGACCTATAAAAGTCCTCAATAGCAATGTGAAATCGGACCGAGTAAAAGATATCTCTTCTTCCTGACAGAATAAGAAGAGGTATCAACATTATGCTTGGCAAGCTGAAAGTGCGGCGTAATCGTTTGAGACAGCGGAAGTTTTTGTCGGATGCATCCCATATTAGGCGCCATCAGTTAATAATCGCCAGATGCCTTACTGTAGTTGCGGATGGGTGTCTCAGGCTCTGAGCCGACTACTCACCGGGAACGCCTCTCGAAATGCTCCAACATGACCGTGCATCTCAAACGGCCTCTGAGGAGGATGTCTTACGCACTGCTTCATAGTGATGGAGGACAATTACGAAGGCCTGATGCTCTCCAACTACTTGACTGATCTTTGGTAATCAATCTAGGGAAAGTGTACGAACCTTGATTCCAAACCAGCCATGGCTGGCGTACGAAACATGCGACTGTATGCTCACCAGCGTGTGACGAAGAGCTATACTGGACACTCAAGATGTCCGACCCCACCCGAATGGCATATGAGTTGAGCAATCAGTTGCCGACCCCCAGTGGATTACGTGGCCCTCAGACCGTGCTATTGCCCTGTTGGTTAGATCGTTTGGTCCAGGACTCTAGGTAGAACCCCCTAAGTCAAATCTATACTTCAGTTTGGGTAACCGACAGTATCCAGTCCACAAAGGAACTTTGTACCCCGGTGGATAGCTGTTGCTTTGGAGTGGGTAGGCTGGAGAATCAAAAAGCCATCGTGTACGATGAATCATACGCATTGTTTTCTTCCTTTTTCTAGCTTGTTGGTCTCGTCCTTCGCCTTGATTCCGATGACACAATTTCTGTACACGGATTTGCTTGAAATGTGCATCCATATGCATGCATGTTTTACGTATAAAATTTTTATTTTGCATATTTTCTCTTAAGAGAACTCCTGGTGAACTCCATTGCGAAGCAGTGATATTCCTTCTTGTGACATTTTTATTTATTGTCCAGTAAAGTTGGATTAGATTGCAAATTGGACTTTATTGTCGATTGAGTTGAGAGTTTCATTTCTGTTGACAGACATGTTTTCGTAGCCCTGACCTCCGGTGTATTTTATCTAGTCCAACATATCCGTTGGAATATCGATCTTTTACTTTCTACCCAGCACCGTTAATACACCATGCGCTCGTCCACCTTTTGTCGATTTTTAATCGGTTGATTTATTAAAATCCACAATCATCAAGGTAACCGGACGTTCTCAATTATTGACCATCTAAGCTGAAATGGACACACATCCTGCCTCTGTCATATATATGACTTACGCCTATCGGTAAAATCACCTGGCCTTTTTACTAGTCGCCATTGGCGATACTTCTTGACATGAGGTGGTCGGGTGGACTAGCCATCTTTCACCAAATGGGTCAGATGTTCGAATCTCAAATTTGCCGGTCCCTTTGGTGGTAGGCGGCAACTCGCTGTCTCCCGGTTCGTTACCACCCCTGACCTTGTGTGAGCTTATGTGTTTCTATGCCACTCCAAGTTTCACGATCAAGGTTGTTGACTCCCTCTCCTCATGTAGTGGGTCTTAGTGGCTACGGGATTTGTCTCTTCCACTGCATTCATGCTTGAATCTTGCCATACAAAAGTAAAGCTTTATCTAGTTCAGTAGAGCTTTTATAACCAGTAACATTTAGCTGCCGCACTGTGGTTTAGGTTGATGCTTCGCAGGTCCGTTTACCCACAGAAACAACAACGAAAATTAGCAAACGATTGATTGAAAAGTAATGAGACTGCACCTTGACACAGTTTGAGGGCTTGCGTGGCTCCATTACTCAACGAGCTATTCAGAATGATATATTTCAACCCGGATGATCAGCCATGCCTGGAAGATCGGTAGGTAGAGGCCTGAAGAAATAGCTTCTTGTTTCACCAGACTGAGGTCGATCTGAGTTGGTAGATCAATACGAAAATGAATAGAAGAATAATTGACCTAAGCAGATGGGCTTCCATTCAGCCACTTTCCAGTGTCTTGCGGACAAGTTTTCATTAGAATCAAAAACTTTATTAGAGAACCCTAATGGTTTTCTTGCTTAGTGAATTGACACCCTAACAATAGACGTCCACCATCTCCCATGATTTGCATGTCTATAATTAATTCAATACTGCATTAGTCATCGCGAAAGGTAATCAGGACCGCGCTGTCCATTGATTAATGAGAAGCATGCTCCCATTCAGTTCCCTCTCTTTTATTCAGTCTGTCCACCGTCCTCAACCTTTTTCCCCTCTGCCTACCCATGAAGTCCCCACTGACAACATGCCTGATAGTTGCAATGGTTCGTTGTTAGATATTATCGCGACGTTTTCTCAAGTCTCGTTAGCCTTTGGATCTTGATTTCTTCAATATGCGTACTCGACTGCTGATCAGTCCACGGATATTTTTAGAGCTCACAGTGCATCTACTTTCAGTTGATGTCTGCTGCATCAGTAGAAGACGAATTCGAGATTTGAATTGCGTAGTTTAACTAATGCGTCTAGTATCTCATTCAGATACTTCCTGCTTGCCTCAGTGTGATGTAGGAATAGTCCTGACTGACTGAACTGGCCCATTCAGACGGGATGCCAGTTAATGGACGTTTATGCACCATGAGAGGAGGTTAAAGCATTTACTTCCTTGCTCTGTGATACTTGGAATAGAGAGCGAGTTCATTTGTCAGGGTGCAAGTCACTGATTGTACCCGTCTCCAATAGGGAGACAGTGACTGCAGCAATCGTCGTCTGATTAGTTTAATTCTTATAGCTACTGTAGTTTCAGATTCAATAGCACTGCGCCGCGTGACACAGATTCACGAGGGTCACGCTTGCGAAAGGCTGGCCAGATTTCCCGCAGATCGGGATTGGACGGGCCGGATTTTCACCTCTCGCAGCTAGTTAAGACACGTCACATCATCATCCGACAATCGTGATCCTTCCCAACATGAATGGGGCCTTTTACTCGGTGAATCGAACGGTACTATTTAATGTTTTTCATCGGAAGCTGTGCCCTAGAAGTTTATGAGTATTCTACCAACATTGCTCTCGCAGGGGGCATATGGATATATAGTGAGCTATTGGAAACGGCGAATTGTTCAACAAGACTGTCTCATTTCGTCATGCTTGTTTATTTTCCTCATGGAGCAGGTGATGGAGGATTGTTTCTTAGGTCTCCCGGGTGTAGGCGTCGAAATTGCAATTGAAAGGAAGCATTCCGACCTACATTACATGGACGACCTTGTCCGCTTTTTCGAAACTACGGGGCATACTCGGCTTGCACAACACAGACCGAAAAAAACTGTTTTGTACCTTCCCGCCGTAAAGTGATGTTGTAGGACTGTATGTTCCGAAGGTGATGCTGAATGGAGAGGAACTGATCATTGTTGCTCGTTTCACTTCCCTCGGTAAATGTGTGGGGAAGGTTATTAGAACGGTAGTGAAAGTGGTTGTGCGTATATCCAGGGCTGGAGCGACGTACGCTGTCCAGAGGGTCTTGTGGCACCTGAAGGGTATTTCGTCGAAGTTTAAACGTTGTAAATATGTGCGTATGACTGGCAGTGATCAAGTAAATTAAGACTGACCAAAAAGGCCATAGATTCAAATCACAGATCCTGCGGTCATTCTGGAGATAGACGGCAACTCGCTGACGCCCGGCTCACTGCCACACCTAACTTACTAAAATCCTATGGGGACACCGTGCCATTTCAAGTTTCAGGGCCGTGGTTGCCGGTTCCCCCCTTCCCCGCCCCGTGTGGTTATTCGGCATTTTGTTTCCGCTATGTGTAAAGCATGTCATGAAGAATCAGTGCCCCATTACACTCAGTTCCGTTGTATGGTTGCGAGACATGGAGTTTACGTGTTAAAGGTGTTCGCCTGGAATTTTTGATCATCGAATTTGGCATAGTGTTCCTAGGATTTGATGGAATGAACGAGTGACGAACGAGCAGATTAGGAAGTGAGTACTGGGTACCGGTTTTGAGAATATCCTGTCAGGTTATTCAACATAGTAAACTCCGTTGGTTGAGCTGGGTGTTGCGTATGATGAACACTTATCTAACATACCGTGTTTTATTTTCCGCTCCGCTCACGGAATGGAAGAAGCCAAATGGAGGCCAGCAAGTGACGTGGCAGCGTGGGGCGAGAAAGTATAGAGCGAACCTAGATAAAGTAAAATGACTCGTCTTCATGTTTAGGGTTCAGGAGATCCATCTTTCACCTGGCTGGATACACTAAATAATATACCAGTGAACCGTGAACAGTGGAGCTTATGTTATCAAATCAAGATGAATGAAAAAGATGCGTTTGTACGGTTAGACCGTTTCCAACCTGTCGGTTATCACTGCATTCCTTTCCTTTCGCGTCCCTGTTAGTCCACGCCTTGTCAACCTTGCATGTTCATTCTCTCTATCGCAACCTTTAACTCGGGTCAAATCCCTGAAACTGTTTGATGTTATAGTGAAATTAACAGAGATACGCTTACTGATTTCGTTGTGCAGAAAGCATTTTGACGCCTTTTGTGGATTTCTAGACAGTGCTCTATTCAACACTAACCATTGTTTTTCACGGAGCATTGCCCAACGCATTTTCTCATTCTCCAACTAGTTTCATTTTTATGCTCTCTCCTTTTCGCACCTCTAGTTATTGTAATACTTATTTCTTACCTTGTTTTTTATGCGTAAATCGCGAACTGAAAATGATTAATCTTAAGGCTCACCACCAGTTGTAGTGTTAATGCGTTTTTATCCCCTTCCATTATTGTCTTTATGACATCGCTTGTTTTATCATTATGCGTCTTGATATGTGTCTGCATTCACCTGAATTATTCGCCGTACATTTTATTTGTACCAGCTAAAAATCTGCCCACATCCGGGTGCATAAAAGTACTGTTTGACTTGGCTTGAATTGACTTGTCGAACGCTCAGCGATGTTATTAATGGTGATAATACTGGATCGCGGTTGGGCTTATTGCCAGCTTTTGCCACCTTTCGCCGTATCCAATGGAGTACGAAAAGGCTACTTTTCCATCTTGTCTTCAACTTTGCCATGTTCGATGTTCTGCAGAACGCTCGATCTGGTCTATGAGAGGGTGTAATTTAACTCCTCCCAAGTGATAATTTCCGTGATTCAGAATACACTGATAACATCGCCTTGCAGAGTGACCGTGTACAAACCACTGAATGAGGATCGAGATATCCAGGTGAGGTATGTACTTTGTGCTCTGGAAGACTAAGGTGCTTTTTGGAAAATGGCAGGAGTATGTTATTGCACGCCCCTTTTAGTGATCAGTTGGAGGTAGCTTCGGGAGCCTGGTTACAGGAGATCGTACTACTAATCGCGAAAGCCGGAGAAGCTTTCGGAAATCTGCGAAACCTGTGGCGCCGCCATCACATATGGCTTTTAAAAAAGTCGTACAATGCCGCAATTAATAGTAATTCCGTTTAGGGTTGCGGAAACTGCCTCACCCCCTTGAAGATGCTCGGGGACTTTCCATCTTTAACCACAGATGCCTACGGAGCACTGTTCGCATTTGGTGGGGATATAGGATGAGCAATGATGAGGCTGGTTGTGTGCTGGGTGCAGACAGTTTCACTTTGATGACGGTAATCGCTCGACATCGTTTTCGTTGTCTTGGGGACGTATTGCTTATATCTACTAATCGTCTACATTTTCGTACTATTTTGCCCTCGCTGGACATGGGTGGAAGAAGCCATATGGTGGTCTGGGTATGACTTGATGTAGAGGTGTGAAGAAGCTAGCATCGGTTCCAGCGTCAGTTGGTGTTTTCCGACCTCCTGATTAGGATCTGAATGATGTCGATTGCCATTGGTTGGAGACAGAAATGTGGATTGTTGTTAGTTGGAGACTCTAAGACACGTGGCCCAAAGTCAAATGTAGTAGAGGAAATACTGTGTGGTTCACTGATAGGACTGGTGCCCCGTAAAAACCAACAGAGAAAAAGACAAGAAATACTAAAAATGTGTACGGTGGAAGCACAAAAAGCCTTTGTTTCCCGGCTGTTTTTTGTTTCCCAACTCCCTAATCCCCTATCTGTAAGGTTTTATTCGGATGTTTCAGCGTCGTCACGATGCTTGTATTCAAACTGGTGTATGTATATAAATAGAATTCCAAAGAACAATTAGGTTGACTCAGTTTGATGGTGACCCTCCTGTCCGTATCTGTTAGTGTAACCGTGCAATTAGTTACCATTTCCCCACCAAAAACGGAGGTTATCGGATAGGTACGTTTGCTTAAAAGCCATTAGGCAGCTGGGCCAGATGAGCTGTCTCCGTTTTTCTCAGTGATGTTGAAATTTTGGCAGGTGTTAACGTGATTCGTGTATTCGATCTGGGAAATACCCAGGGAGTGATGTGAATAGGGAGTTATACCGATTTGCCAAAAAAGGTGATGGATGCTACTGAGAAAACTATGGGGGAATTGATTTGGTAAGTATTGGATCCATACTGTTCACAGTCATTCTCTACCGGATAAATTGTCACTGAGTACACAAGAGGCTCGGTTGGAGCTTGCCGATTTGAGACATCTGTGTGATCGGCTTCTCCAGGGTTGTTGGTTTTCCACACCTATCGATTTATGATTATGGCCTTTCTCTGGCCTGTATATTGTGCTTCGTTGTGTTATTGTATCTTGGGCTTACGGGAATGCTCTTTTTAAGTTTTTTTCGCTTTCGAAGGCACATGAGCTAGAAAGTTACATTAGAGTTTTCCTTTACTCCTTCCTTATCGGTTTCACCACAGCACTTACTTCTATGGTCACAGTTGCCTTTTAAGCGTCGCTCCGGTGCCCAGGCGGCAGAACACCCATACTAAGGGTCTGGCTCAGCCTGTTGCAACCTCTGCGTTGAGTCTTCTTTCCGGAGACCGCGAAAATGTGTAACATTCCTCCAACTGTTCTCTCTTTTTCACAAAATTGACATTTTTAAGCAGTGTCGACAAGCTAGTTTTTCCTCTCTTAACATGTAGGTGTAAAATGGTTCTTCGGATTATTGAATTTATCCCTTCTACTGTAATTTCTCTTTCCTGCCATGAGACTACACTCTGCAACAGTGTTTTACAAGTTGAAAGTGTTCCACTTACGCGAAACATTGTCATGCTGAGGTTCGTATTGTTTTATGTATGCAGAGTTGGCAATTGCTTCCCAATTATAGTGACACTAATATTTTAGTATTTGATGGTTAACAAGCTTGCACTAGTTTTATAGAAAACATCTTAACAGTGGCTCGCTCGTTTACTGCCAGCTTTCCTAACCCAGAGAAATTCATATGTATCGTTTCTTTTTTAGACAGTTGGTCTTGGCTATAACTGATTCTTTTGCCGTATAAGTATCATTATTCATCTTCACTTTTCTTGCTGACCAATGTACAGCTATTGCCGCTATCACGGACCGGACAAGATAAACAACCGGCCATCACCTCCGGAGGAATTAGTTGCCCCACTTCGTTGTTTGTTGCCTCGGTTTTTGCCTGCACTGCTCTATTCTCTATGGGATCTGTGTAGTTGTGTAGATCCAACAAACCTCACAGATGAAGTTGCACCTCCTCTCTTCGTTCTTCACGTACTGCACGCTTGTGGATGGGTCACACAAAAGATGATCGCGGATGTTCTCATTGATCGAAATGTTTTCGATCAGCTACAAAAAGGTAACTGGCAAGCAAATGACTGTTGTTGAAAGCCTTACATCGCGACCCCAGAGTGAATTTCTATTCAGGCTACCTATTCAGTCACATTGGTTTTTGCTTCTGATTGCACATTGCTTCACAATGGGAGTAAATCTTATCGCTAGCTGACACTGGAAATGGGGTATGTGTGGAGAGCATTCAAATATGATTCAGTTTTGTTGACCTTGTTTTTGAAGATAACTTCTTTAAGTAGCTTGAAATACGAAGGTGAAAGAGTATTCCAAAACGACGATTCAGTGAACAAAGGAAGTCAGAAATAGGGAAGTTAGAAATCCAGGGGCAAAAGCTTAAAAAGGATTACTGGTGGCATGCTTGCAGGGTTATGAAGAAGAACTTCTAAAGCGATTTCCAAAGAAAAAGGAACTAGTGACGGCGGGTAAGGGATAATGAATCAACTGCTTGGGGATGACTAAGTGACTGCAGAGTGAAGGTTAGAGAAAAGCAGATGATTAACCGAATAGTATTTCGTTGAACCCGACCAAGAAAAGGGAGTTGTTGGAGGAGCTTTATTCCAAATATGGCTACAGTGCTCAAGTTTCTCGTGGATTTGAACTTTGTGCAAGCTCATATCGTGCCTAATAGACTAGACACTCAAGTGGAGTAATGTCAAGAAATAAGAGTTACTGTTTACGATAAGCCATCGCGCCTTGTACTGTCAGCAGAAATACACCGAGAAAGAACTAATCTAAATTCGCGCACACGAAGACACTGACTTCATGAGTATTCCATGAAAAAGCATATATGTATATATCACCAGAATTGAACCTGTAGCATTAGGAGTGTGCACGGAAGCTCTTCGTCGAGGAGTCCACAGAAGAACCATAACTGTGATTCGTTGATAATTGTTTGTCAGTTGAGCTGAGCGAACCTTAGGAACGAGGGTAGAATGCCCCGGAATATACATATGTATATGTATATACAGAAGCAGCAAGTAGTGTCTGGATGCGTGAACGAAATTTGCCCGGGAGCACACGACCGGTTTGGTGGTTATTGTCGCTCGCCAGGTATGCGTACCCGGTGCTCTCTTGTCCAAACATCCACAAACTTGTACACTCCGACTTGATGTCTCACCAGAGTCGAATCGGTAGCATCAGGAATGTGCACGGAAGCTCGTCGAAGAGTCCACAAATTCGGTTCTGGTGAGACATATATATATATGTATGTATATATGAAGAATTTCATCTGTATTCGTTGCAGATCTGTTCCCATGAATTTCGAATGTCATACCGGAGACAACTGAAAATCGACCGTAATGAATCCCAGGTTATTGATGAAAAAAGTTGTTTCCACCTTGACCAGCCTACGAAGAACGAGCTAGAAGGCCAATCAGGTTAGACTATGGCTGGTTTAGACGTGATTAGGAATGTTCAATGTAGTATTTCTGGGGCTATTTCAAGTGGTTTTTGACCACATCAGTGAAACCTAATAAGAAAATTGTCTTTAGATGCAAATCTGAGACGAACGAAGATTTTCCATAAAAAAGCTTTCTGAAACTAAATTCTTGCTTCCCCCCTTAGATTACCCCGTTGGTGTTAAGGGATACTGGTGATTAATTGTATTATGGATAATGGGTGTGGACCAATGGTTACGTAAGTGTTGCAGGCGAATAAATCTGGTTTGGACCAGATCTATGCTTCTCACGGATATTATTCTGCTCACGGATAATGCTGCACGAAACAACTTTTGAGTCAAAAGAAAATCCTTAAAACAACCGTAAAACCAGAAGCTCCATATCTTTCTCGATATCAGTGGTCTTCGCTTTTAGCTTGACACTAGGGCTGCAACGACATATCGAACTAAGTACCCAATGAATTTTGTCTTGACCATTCTGCAACAGATCGCGCAATATCTATGCTTACCATTGTGGTTGATGGTTTTGGGAACAGACCGTAAGTTGCTCCATATGGCTATGCGGCCTTCTTAAGTCGTGGTTAGGTGGTCTTTTTTCCAGCTCGCCCGGAGAATTAATCGCCGGTGGTCGAATACCATTTGACATTCCGGTATCGTTGGCTCCAGTGACCGCTATGGTTGACGTTCATCATCGTCATCATCATCTTTCAGCGTTAAACACCAAGACAAACCCACCGACCGCTGCCTTGCCCCACACAGTTACATGTTTCTACAGGAAGAGTCAATATCCAACGGGAACAGGGAGTTGATCTACACAGGTGAGAAAAGATGACATGCTGCTGCAGCCAACATACGGAACACAATCTAACTATACAAACGCACTCTTTCAATCATTCTGATTCGATAGAAAATGACAACACGATCGTCACTGTTCACGGTTCATTGTCATATCCTTCAGTCTCCAGCCAGCTGGTTGACGGGTCTTTCGGACCCTAACGAACAAGAAATGAGATACCTACTTTACCTAAGTCCGTTGTACATTTTCTCTTTCCACGTTGCTACGTCAACTGTTGACCTCTACATGTTTTTTTCACTTGGAAGGACGCAAAACAGCACGATATTGTAGACNAGTGTTCGCCATACGAAACACGTGACTCAACCAGCGTAGTCTACTAAGTTACATACACTGAAATAAGGTAATCTGGGAGCCGGCACCTAGTATTAGATTCCTGACCTCCACATTACTCACCCGGTCACTCCATCCCATTCTAGCCATACTACGTAGACATCAGTGGTCGAAAACCTCTAACCGACGAACATCGTCCACACGCATACTCCATGTCTTGCAACCGTACAACAGAACTGATGTGACTGTGGCACAGTACACACGACCTTTCAGCTTCAGTGAAATATCAGGCCGACGCCACAACTGATTCAGTCCAGCCCAAGCCTTCGACATACGGGTGTTTACCTCCATTGCCGAGCTACCATCGTTCGACATGCAGCTACCAAGATAAGTGAAACGGTCCACAATTGTTAATCCTTCTCCATCCAATATCAAGTTCGGCACTGTTGTCGTCCAGTCCCGTAAAGCACTTTACACTTTGAAGGTGAAAAGCATATGCCAAACCGAGCAACCGATCTCGAGAGTCTATCTATTGTGCGTTGTGCGTGGTCCGCGGATTCGAACGGACACACAACGTTGTCTGCATAATCTAGGTCACATAGGTCCCCTCCATTTCCCAGTTCGACTCCTACATCCCGGAGACCTCCTAAAGCGTCCTCCATCACCTCGTCCATGACGAAGTTGAACAAGAATAGAGAGATGGGACACCCTTGTCGAACGCCACTAGTCGTTTCGAATGAACTTGATAGTTCACCGTATAACCTCATGCGACCATAGGTATGCAAGTACAATGCTGGAGAACACTGAATAGGGCTGTCCGATCCACTGAATCGAACGCGCGCTTCCGGTCGAGATAAACTACTATCTTATGGCGGTGGTGTTTGTGGCGCATTTCTAGTATTTGGAGAAGAGTGAATATCTTGTCGGTGCAACCCCGACCTGGATGAAATCCGGTCTTCTGTTTGCGGATATTCCTGTCGCGAATCGGTGTCAAACGGTGCACACCTTAGTGACTTTATTGGAATCAAACTAATTCCACGATGATTGCTACCGTCACTACTGGTGCTCTGTTTGTAGATGGGTACAATCAGTGACTTGTCCCACGATAATGGAACACGCCGCGTACTCAGAATATCAGGAGGCAAAGAGGAAATAGATTGTGACAAGGTTTCTCCACCCAGTTTGAAAAGAACTGGGACGAGATCATCCGGACCGGCAGGTTTTGCCCCCTTCAGAAGCCGAATATTAGACTCTACTTCCACTTCCGTTGTGGGATCAAGTGACACCCAAGGATTCGCAGCTGCAGACGTCGGCCTAAATACGTTAGCATGTGGCCAGCTAAACTGATCCTTAAAATGCTTTGTCTAGACTTTGCTGCCTACCATGGACGAGCTCTCCAGTCCTATCGCACACGACTTCACTGACCGAAGTTCGCAGCCCACCGCTGTCGCGTATAAGCATAAACAGTCTTTGACTGTTACCTGAAGCGGCCGCTTCCTCCATCTATTCGAATACCTTAACCCACCAGTTTTCATGGTCATTTTTAAAGCTTATGTTCACTTGACTCTTCAACTATCGACGCATCTCATTCACCTCCTTGCAACAAGGAGCTGGTGCTTTTGCTCGATGGGGCCCATTGGCCCTTTCGAGAACCAATGTCTTTGATGATCGCTTGATCTAGGATCACTGGTTAAATCTGTTGCCAAAAGCATCGCCTCTTTGATTTGATTCCGCTGGTGATCTACATTGCTGTTCGTCGAAATTCTTAGTTCATCGAATAGTTTCTGTACGTAGCTGTTATGAACAGCCAAATCGCATAGACGATCGACGACCAATCGAGTTTGTGGCTTGCGTCGATGGTCGTTGAGCTGCAGCAAAAATCGCATTAAAACTAACGCATGGTTCGATTCGACGTACGTGATCCAGTATGATCTACAGTTCTGGACAGAACCCCACCAACGGCAGCTTACTGCAATATCGTCGATCTGACTCAGACCTCCTGTCGAGTTAGAGTGCCGTGTTGCTGTGCGACGCAACCAGTGTCGGAAATTCGGACTAAATAGGAATAAGTTATTGTCCACACAGAATTGGAGAAGTGTTTCTCCGTTATCTGTTCGCCGAGCAGGCAAGGCGCACCGTCCACCTAAACAGGCTTCCAATGCACTAAGTTTCCCGATTTTGGCATTAAAATCACCTGTCACCACTACAATGTCAGAGCGTTTGCTCTTCCGAACAAAGGTGACGAGGTCATCATAAAACTCGTCTTTCTCCATATCAGCGCTGCGGTTTGTTGGAGCGTATGCCGAGATGACAAATAAACTGCACTTAACACTACTACCCTTTCGGACGCCGACTGATCCCTGCAGTCTCACGGCGCACTAGCTACCGTTAACCTGGATCCAGTTTAAAAGGGCTGATTCAGCCTTCGCACTTAAGACTGTCCATAACTCACGTTGACCCACAGCTTGAGTCGCTTCGTCTCCCGAAGTGTACAGGAAATACCTTGAAGAAACATTTAGTGCAGTTAGTTGAATTACTCTACTCGAATCCTGAACTAGTGTTTCATTCACGCAGCAGAAATTAATCGAAAGGGAGTCCACTGTCACAGCTAAACATGCCTGTTGGTCAGCCTTCGTGAGAGTATGCACATTGAAAGAACCGAGATTCGGAGGCTGACGTGGCTTGAAAACATGCGAGCCAGAAAACTGAAAACCATCTGCTATAATATTTGACAGTGAACCGTTGTGAGTATCGGGCGTGTTATCGGCGGGGACACTATGGGTAGGCAAATCGAGCACACATTGGGTTGGAGAGATAAGAGACAGGTTGAATAAAAGAGATGGAATTCTGAGCAGTAGTATGCTTATCACTACCCACCGCGCTCGATGCAATGGACAGCGTGATACTGATTATCCTGCGCGACGACCGATGCAGTATGGAATTATTTATAAACGTGTAACTCATGAGGATTGATGGATGGATACCGCTAGGAGTCCTGTCGTTAGGCCGAAGAACGATTAGGGTTCTCAACCGAAGCCTTTGGTTCTGACAAGAACCTGACCGCAAGGCAGTGGGGTATAGCTGAGTAGAAGCCCATTTAATTGCGTCAATTTTTCTTCCTCTCGTTTTTCCGACTGAGCTGCTATCTCAGATCGACCCCCGAGTTGGAGGACCAGGAGACTACTTCGTCAGGCCTCTACCCATTGACCTTCCAGGCATGATTGGATCTTCGGTTTATCACATGCATCCTGTATAGCTCGTTGGGTCATGGAGGCACGCAAGCCGTCACACCATGTCAAGGTGCATTCTCGTTGTGATTGGTTACTTGTCGTTGCTCGGATTCGGTGAGACCATCGCGCTGATAGTGGTGTGGCCATCCCCAGCACATTGGGTGAACAAAACAACTTACTAGCCTAAACAAAAGCTCATGATATTGAAATTAGTTGAACGTATATGTTGTTCCCTCGCGACCTTGCCTGCTGAGGTGGGTTGTAACTAGAAAGTGGTCGTGCTTCATGTTTATTCAAATCCAACGGCCTATTTTAGCAAACTCAGTCATTTGGGCGCGAGTACTATGGGTTTTGGGCCATATTCTGAACTTGCAAATGAAACTGGAACTGATCCGACTGTCTCTAAATTTCTGTTCATTTTTTGTTTCTGTTTGCCGTTTGAAATGAAATGGCTCATTTACTTTATGTCTGTTTCACTGTTAGATTGTAGTAACACAACGGCCTACAAAGATTATCAACTTAGCGTTGCCACCAATCCTGGATTCTCACTACCTGGTGAGTTTATGTGTACAATATTTTTACTTGTACATTAACCAATTCCTTTTTTATGGTCCTTGGTACATAGAAGTGTAAGCTTGATCTCATATTTTCTATTTGACGCTTTTTCGACGATAGACACATGGTATCTAATTTCTTCGTTCCATTATCTGCCAGATTTTCATTAGAGATTATCTGATTTAAAGGAAGCATTAGCTATCATATTTGTGGTAAATAAGCTACACATTCATTCGATGATGATAAACACAAAAGATGTACTTTTTATGAAAAGCTTGTGACTGACGGAAGAGCGGTACTTCTGTTTTCATTATCACTGCTTGCCTGGGTTTTCCTTCTCAACACAGATCGTATCTTTCGTTTTCAGAGATAATACGCAATCAGGAGTTGTCCCATCGCACACTATTGGATGCATTCATATTCTGCACAATCAAACTACGGTTCCCCGAGAGTTTGGTCACTTTTCTCATTGGTCTGCTTGCAGTGGACGAGTTCAAAGTAAGGTCTAGTTTATTTTGTGAAAATTTCGTATGTCTCCGAACAGTTATTCCAAGCCACCGAATTATGTTTTTGAACAACTTTCTCTCGGTATGAGTCTTTTTTGTTATCTGAACCATGAATAATCTTAGTGGAAAGGGCATCTCCCAATAGTCGCTGCGGCTCATCATGAGGGAGGAAAGGAACCGAAAAGCGTGACCTTGAAACAGGGCCACGTAAGGTCTTAGTAGGCCAGATGTGGTAATCAGCCGGGCGAAGAGGGTTTACTGGACATCCAAGATGTCCGACCCCACCCGAATGGCATATGAGTTGAGCAATCAGTCGCCGACCCCCAGTGGATTACGTGGCCCTCAGACCATGCTATTGCCCTGTTGGTTAGATCGTTTGGTCCAGGACTCTAGGTAGAACCCCCTAAGTCAAATCTATACTTCAGTTTGGGTAACCGACAGTATCCAGTCCACAAAGGAACTTTATACCCCGATGGATAGCTGTTGCTTTGGAGTAGGTAGGCTGGAGAATCGAATAGCATCATATGCATGGTATCGGAATTCTACCAAAGCAGCCCTGACTCTTTGGATTTAAATATTCGTACGTATCATGCACTTGCTACTGCAACCAACCGACTCATTCACGCCCGTTGGCAGGCGGCACTTAATCCCATCGGGCGAGCCAAACTGTTTGCATGAATTACGTATATTCTTTTTACGGGAACCACGGGCCTACAGGTGGCCACAGAATTGGCTGTCTCGACAGGAAAAATTTTACACCAGTTCCGCGCATCCCGTATCTCTCGGCCCATCAGCAGGTAGACAAATCTCAGTGCATCTCAGGGAGCCCGTTTGTGGCTGTGTTCACTTTTGCATTTGGATTGTCGCATAAACTGATCAGGTTACCCGAACTGGAGGGTTAGCTCCTATATCAACGGGATGCGCAAATCCTTTGATCTTCGTCTGCATCGGCTAGAGAACTACTCCGTTCAGGGAATATTGATTCGCCATCATTTTGATGAGGCAGAAAATCAGCAAAACTGAGGACATGATGATTTTGGTCGGCCAACGACGGTTAGCAGCGAAGCTGCATCACATCAGGTATTGGGCAGTAATCAAATGGACTCACGGGAAATCGACGTGTTTTATTTCGTCATGAAACCTGTGTGGACAACGTTCAGGCAGAACAAGTAAACTGATCAATCACACCAGTTGTGGAACTGCACCATAAAATATTAATGATGATCAAAAATGCGGCTTGATTTAGAGGGATTTTGTGGGTTATTCTGTGGTGACCACATATTTAGTCGTCATTACTCGACCAACTTACGGTAAAGGTTAGTTTGTGCACAAAGGCGAATGAACAAGTCGAAGTATGGCAACATTTTGTTGCCGAGACGGCCTAGTTCCCACAACTCAGAGACGCTGAAATTATTGCACATATTTACTTCCGTTAAAAAGTTCATTTTTCTTGATTTTATTTAGATTAGTTCAGCCGATTTTTTCCGCTCCAGACATTCTTCTTTTATTGGCTGACTGGTTTGCTCTTGTATTTATTCACAAGGTCAATATCCATTTGGCTAGCTAACTATGTATACGTTAGAGCCCCTTGTATTTGGAATCCCCCCGCTTGCTTGCGGCTTTGGTTGAGGCCAACAAACCCTTATTGTTCGCTCCGGTGTCCTCTGTCCAAGTATTGAGAGACAGCTTCAGATCTCGCACCCCGAGTTTGTGAATCGATCAGTAGCCAAATCGTTGGGTGATTACTAGTTAAGCATTCACCTATGCGCCCAGTTTATATTCCGTGCCCAGCATGTTGCACTCTAAAAACATTCTCAATCTGGTCAGCCGTCAGCCATCGTGAACATAGTCTCGGAGGGTCTGAGACTCGTGTCCATATTGTGCTCCATAACGTTTTGTGCCCTCCGTCATTCGTATGCTATCCGACGTCCAGAGTTGAAGCTGACTTGTTTGCATGTGTCCTTAGTTGTGCTAATACAGTAACACAACAAATGTTGGGAGCGTTCAGATGGGGTTAGGAAATCTAATGATGCGATGAGGACGTTATGTGCCCAAAGTAAATTCCCTGAGTTCATCTCACATATGGTAGTCGGTCAAATCTTCGTGAAAATTAATACAGTATGCCTTTTCGTGCTAAATTATTACCATTAGATAATTTTTTATTTACTTCACCTAACAATACTCGAAAACAACATTATCAAGGAACTTGGTAGTTGTTCGTCATCCCTTCGCTTGCTACGGATTACTTTTCCATTTTAGGTAAAAATCGAAATTCTTTGGACAAGTACTGTCTGTACCAGTATGGCACTAACAGACTAACATTGTATTCATCATTTCTGAGATGGCAAGTTAGTAAGAATAATTTGCTTTGTTGACCCCCTCTTAATCAGTCTTCAATTAAGGACGACTACTGCTGATGCTATTGGAAGCCTGCGATGTCATTTCTAGTGGTTCCCTACCGGTCCTTAGTTTTTTTAGCATACGGTTTCGTATTTCAGAAAGCGGGGTTTTTCGGGCCCTCAACAATAGGATGTTAGTTATTAGGTCCAGCAATTAACATCAGACACATAGCTTACACCGCAAAGTGGAGAAAGACGTCACAAAACCGGAAAAAAGTGAATTTAAATGAATTTAGTCCTTTCTTAATTGTTTCACCGCATACTTTTTTTGTTTAGTACGCAATACTAAAGTTTTTCGTGCACAGTTGTGGCACCGGTAGCTTCCGTTCACACTCGTATCTTAAACTGTCTCCAGGTTACTCAATCCCATCGACCGATATTTTGGACGCAGGACTGAATAGTTTGATTTGGTTTTGCCGTGGGTTGCGCATGTCTACGGATCGACACCCTCAATGTAAGCCGCTCTGCGAGTAATTCTGTGGTTGGAAGAGGATTAGAGAGTCACTTCTTGACTTGACACAAAAGTTCAAAAGCCTTGTTTCCAAATAGCCCTAGTGGGTTGCCTTGGAGTTCATAGGATTCACTCACTGGACAGTTGGATACACTAAGTGACATGGCTGAATGCCGCAGTCAGTGTCATAATTGCATTGTGAAAGTAACCGAATTTGAATGTCTGCAGATGGAGACTGTCTGATGGGAAGCGTTCAAAATGAAACCTGTGGTCACTGGTGCTCCGAAACGATCCTTTTCTAAGCTTACTTGAGATCAGAAATATACTATTTTTTGTTCAACTGCACCGAAATGACCATGTCCATCTTTGCTAGCTTTCTGCACACAGGGTTTGTTTTGCCGTTAGCAGTAATTTTGAAGCGAATTTCGTTTGGTAATGATAGCTTGCTCACATCAGTGCAGGTCACCTCGACTGGTGTTGGACCGTTTGCGATCTGAACCCCATGAAGACCAATAACCTGAGATACGACCAACATAAATTTTCAAATAGATTGAAATTGAAACGGCATCATGCGTAACAACATAGTTGGTGAATGCCTGATCAAAATTCAAGCTTTTCATTTATCACTGTATGTAATCCTGGGACGTAAGTTTTTAAGGTGAAATTTCCAAAAATTGTTTTTTTATACGCGCGTCTTTTGTTTACTTTTAAAAATATTGCGAAAAGAAATGTTTTTGGTCGCTCATGATGGTTTCTGTCCCGAGGATCCATGGGTCGCTATTCTAGGTTGATGAATGCAGGGAATTTAGATAGGGGAAAATGGCGATCCTCTCGTCCTGGTGAACGAATCTTCCCTTCCGCCCCACGAAACCTTAGTCAGTCGCGTGCAGATAGCATCAGTGATAAAAAAACTGAGAAAGTCGCTTTAAAACCGATTTTCGATATTGTCTTTTCGGATGCCGGGGTGTATATCGTTTAGCTGTCTGTTGTTGCACGGATTACTCAAACATATTGCTTCCCTTCGTCTCGATCTTCGTTTCTAATTTGCTTAAGCACTATGGTTCGCCTGATAATATTACCAATGAAGACAGCATGCATGCTCGATTTTGCGTGGCGAACTTCGTTCAAAATCCGTCGTCTCATTTGTTGAAAATATCATCCCCAAGGAATCCGAAATTTTCCGATGACTTGGATATCATGGTTTAGTTGGCGAACCATTTTGCATACATCCAAGAATTTTTTCATTCGCTGTCACGTTTCGTGATTGGAATTTTCTTTAGGTTTTTCGTCGCAGTGGATTTTTTTATCGTAGTTTGTGCTTTATTTTCAGCTTATCGAGAGACGGTAACTATGAGCATCATTTGAGTAAAAAAGGCGTGCTCAGCTTCGACTGGCTATCGCTGACCGGGGAAGCACTTGATGTGTCTAGGTGGTATAGTGTTATCAGCTTTCTCTTATGGTGCTCTGAACGATACATCTGTTAATCGCAAATAGCTGATGCATGCAACTCACCGTTTTCAAAGCTTTCTCTAATCCGGTTCTTGGAAACTATGCTCTGGCGTCGCGTGAATATTTGTATTTTATCACGAAATTCTTCTGGTTCTAAGAAAACATCGACTTATTTCACATTCGAACTCTGAGTAAGACCGAAACACCAAACAACTGTTCTGTTAGTTTTGAGCTAATTCATGTGATAACACCCATGCTATATTAAAATTATTTCATGCTTCAGATAGAAACACACTGCTAAGTAGGCGGTCACGTCGCGCCACTGTTTGTTTAAAAGTGGAGCGTACCAATTTTAGCGATATTACGCATAAAGATGTGGCTATAGGTGCGCATAGCCTTCATCCTCATCGTATTTTGAAACTATCTTTAGACAAGTTTTTTTGCATGATGATGCTTAACAAGTTGACATTTTGTTTCAACTGGTGCATTCCTAATCACCGAAGTAACTATTTTGATTTGCCTTTTACACAAGCCCTTTTATCTTCACAACAGGGAAATCATACTGAAATTACTAAGACGAAAACTGTTTACTCTATACTCATTTTTTCGTGACGAAAATTTCAAAATTAGTGGTTTATCGAAAGAGTGTTTTGGTAACGTGGAAATCAGAAACGCAGCGATATACATTATTGCAGTTTTGCATTATAAATCAATCATTCGGTATTGTCTTACGCGTATGGGACGTTTCGATGAAGGAGATAAACGAGTTTCAAAGTTCCTGTCAAACCTGCTCATTGGTTATTTACGAATTATCCCAGTAGGTCATTTTCGGTCGCATCTGATAAATACACTGTTCTAGTGAGAAACTGGAAGAACTTATCTGGAGAAATTCCTTATCTGCATGTGAGAATTTTGAAGAATGCGCTGATCCATAGAAATCCATAACGCCCGATACAAAACATTTCTAATCAATACTGAGATAAAATCCAGAATATAGTTTCACTCAAATTAGTAGAGAATCAAATTTTTCCTGCGACAAAACTACAGGGCCTATTCTTTATACGGTGGTTACCAGAATCATGGGGAATCTGAACAGCTGAAAGTGGTTTGAATTTGGCTCTCACTTGAAATGTCATTTATTGATCGGAATGAATATGACAGAAATATGGGAATTACGTACCCCTTGTACCAGTTCGCTTCAGCAAGAGGTTATCTGTCAGCTTTGTTCCAGAAGCGCTTGGCACATTTTCCGCATAATTCTAATTAGCTTTTTAGAAATATTACCAAAAATTTCCGGGTTTGCAAACTGAAAGTGGCGCTTAGCTCAGCAAGGGAACTACACCTGTTGGCTTCTTAATATACCTGATAAAAAGCCTGGTAGTTCTCGGTTTGATACAGTTCAGTATTGCCAGCAGGTGATTACATTGCCATGCCTTTTAGGCCTTCGTGTTAAAGCCATATCACACTCCATCCATGTTAGCTGTAGTAAGCAGTTAAAACAAACTTTGAATTGTTGCCGTAGGCAGTCGGATTTCGTTTTTTTTTGAGTAACCACATACTTTAGAAACGATAGTGGTCGAAGGTTGATGCCTCATAACCTCTAGGATCTGATGTGGGGATCGATGAATCATGGCCTTGGGTTCCTCCCAAGGAACAGAAGAAGCCATTTGACGGTTAACAGTTGACGTATCAACGTGGAAAGAGAAAATGTACAACGGACTTAGGTAAAGTAGGTATCTCATTTCTTGTTCGTTAGGGTCCGAAAGACCCGTCAACCAGCTGGCTGGAGACTGAAGGATATGACAATGAACCTTGAACAGTGGCGATCGTGTTGTCATTTTCTATCGAATCAGAATGATTGAAAGAGTGCGTTTGTATAGTTAGATTGTGTTCCGTATGTTGGCTGCAGCAGCATGTTATCTTTTGTCACCTGTGTAGATCAACTCCCTGTTCCCGTTGGATATTGACTCTTCCTGTAGAAACATGTAACTGTGTGGGGCAAGGCAGCGGTCGGTGGGTTTGTCTTGGTGTTTAACGCTGAAAGATGATGATGATAATGATAACCACAGAATTGGGGTAGTACAGATCCACGAGATCTCAGTAGATTAAACCGTCATAGTTATTGGCCGACCTCGCATTCTACCGCCTAATCCTTTTGATAAAAGACGCTTTAGCTACTTGACTATCGTCACTCTACGATTTCCAACGAATTCAGACCAGCCGAAAGACGTATCCATTCAAGTCTTCTTTTCTGACAGGATGTCAGTAGTAAAAATACCCGGTCCGTTCAAGTGAACTCTTATTGAAAATGACTACTAGTCTGTCGAGAAACGCATGGTTTTCGGACCATTTTAATGGATGCTGTATTCGACACTGGTTTAAAGAAGCCACCTACTTCACTGTGCCTCAATGCTGAGTTTGGTCGACTGCATTTTTCTTGCTGAAATTGGTGGTCCAAACTTAATTTCAGAATCCCCAGATTTAATTGTTTTACTGGACTCCGGAGTCCGTGTTTAAGAGATTCGCGGGCTTTAGCGGGCCGCCGTTTTTGATAACCTCGTAAGGACAGCAGTATATCCTCTGTTTATATGCAGCTGTCCGAACTCCAACACCTTTCTTTATCCATTTGTGACAGCTTACGTTTTCGTGTCACCTTTAGAAGTGACAAGGTAACTCTTCCAGCTGAATCTAGAGCTATCGAACGCCTGACACCTGATTGAATTAGGCGAATCACGAGAAAATTATCAAAAGAAAGTCATGGACATTGTTGTTATTTTGCCACATTCTTTGTCAATATGGGTAAGAATGAAATGTTGACACTTATTAGTCTGCTAAATCTTCATCTGGAATTCAGTCGAAAAAGACTGAAAACATACGGAGTTTCATATATATATATATATATATATATATATATATATGTATATGTATATATATATATATATCATAACTGAACGTCTTTATTTTGTTCTGTTGATAATTTTAGGAGGAATTCGTCCAATCCTATTTAAATCACTACACCCGGATTGCGTCCACTGTGATGATTTCGGCCCGAACACGCATGGTGACCGAATGGTCTCTGCAGATGAACAATCGAATCGTGCACATTTCTGTGCAGCTTTTCAGCGGCGAAGATCTCGCGCTGCGTATGGTCCGGGAACGCCATCTACACTATTTACTAGTGCATTGTCTGCTCAACATGTGCATCTGTTGTCGAACGGTAAGTGTGCACCGTCTGCGAATCGACGCCAGTACAGCTATTCTCCTGACTTTCTTTACTTCTGTATCTTGCTGGTTTGTTCAATTCTCCCCTCATGTTCTTCATAGAAACATTTCGAGAGAACGATTTTCGGGTTAACCTCGGATACTTTTTGACCGTAACGTCTTGGTTCATCTCAGAGATTTTTCGATCTGTAAAAACCCTATTCTCACGAATCGCTCCGATTCATTTGTCTTATTTCAATGAATGCTTCGGTAAGACAAATCCCTCCTAATTGGGCTGTTACATATTTACTGGAAATCACGAAATCTCAAAATCATGACCCGGAGCGACTGCATTGGTGGTCACATTCTTCCAATATTCATTTTCCTCATCTTGGCCATCGTTTCGGGGTTCTGCTATCGCTTCTAATATCTGCGTGTGCTCAGTCCTGTTAAATTTGGTCGAATCCGCCTATCAATATCCGTTTGTTTTTAACCAGACGTTTCTGATCACAAAAAGCAGTTACTAATGGGGAGAGGTCATTGTTCAATCTTCGTTTGTTGTCACTAGGCAGCAGGGAAACTGCTAAGCAAACGATAGAATGTACATAATTGATACAACTCATGGTGAAGTGACATTAAAAATGCAAGTACTAGATTTCGACTCTCTTCCAAATGTTCTTGACTGATTAGACAATACTTGGGATAACAGGTTATGCTAGTCTGATGAACATGAATGGATCCTGTTTGAACTTTGTCTTTCCTTCCCGATAACAATCTGCATATTCATTTCAACGTATCTTTCTTTCTAACGCGCTGACAGGCATTACCGTCGTTTAAGTCGTCCTTAAGGAAATGTAACATTACAAGGACCTACTAGTGGTGGTAATCGTCCAAATATTTGAAGTCGTTTTTCGCGTGGTCATCAGCTTAGTTCTAGGAGAGAATATTTTTGACGTAGACCGGAAAAGAGATTTACCTTATGTTTTCACTGGGAATTTTCCCTGTCAGGTTCTACCTGCTAAAGGCTTAAATTCATCACGTTGTAAAATCATATTTGTTGACTCGATTGACTTTTACAAAATTGGAACATCTCTGATGTCGGGACGACATCCGCTTGTGGACTAAAGATCAAATTTTCACTCCGGCGGTAAGATCCGTCCTAATTAACGATTTTTGGGACAGATGTGCGAAAGCTGTCGGCGTATGAATACCGATGTCAAAGATCGATTGCCCCGGTGGAAATTGTTCCCAGTGGTAGATAATGTTTGGGAAATGGGTCAAATTGATCAGATCAAAACATGAAAACCTTGACCAATGGACTGTCTCGAGTAGGTCCAGTTAGATTCTTGGGTTGGAGTCCACTGGATCCCCCAACATGGAAGTAGACAATATGGCTAAAACCCGCGATCAGTGACTTTCTTGTATTCGACGTTTTCGCTTCTCTTGCCCCCCTCCCCTATGTTGTGCCCCTTTTTCGATGCTGCTTTGTGTCGCGAGCGTGTTTGGGCAAGGTTAGTGGCTGTACAGCCAGTTAATGTAATGAACAGATGTGTAATGATCGGTCCGAACCATTGAATTTATTTCAGTTTTCGGCCAAAGTGCCGAAGTCTGTTGCTGGTCATCCTTACATTCGGTTAACAAACTTGACCGAGACAATCCATAGACTTCTTGGTTATCTTTATTCTGTGGCGGGAAAAATCTGCCTGGAGTAGAGAATTTCAAGCAACCGTTCTTTTAATATACTTGCTAAGAGATAGGTTTCCAAAAGACCTAAGAAACCGTAGGTTCCATAAGCCGATCGCTTTTAATGCACCATTTCATGCTAAAATATCTGTATGATATGATTTACCTGTTTCTGAGCACGGCTTTGTTGTCTAAACCGGAACGAATGTTATTCACGCTGTATTGTCTTATCTGTTCTTGAAATGTTGCAGGGGTAATTCAGGCTGTATTTTCTCTTATTTTTTACGAATGACTCTAGTTAGACTTATTTTCCTCGCTCATCTATACGTGCCTCGATTTAGCGCCTGGATGATCGTAGCAACATGGTGGTCAATTGTGACGGCCCTTTGATTCAGAATAATGTGTTCTGGCCGTTTGTTTCGGACCTGGGCAATCTGGTATCTCACAAATCTATTGTGGATGTTTTTGTGGAAGATGATGAATTTCTTAACTCATGGACCGAAGTCTTACGTTACATGCAGGTGAGTAAACGGTCCATTTTGGTCATAACGCGCACAATTTACAGCAGAGTCAATAGATGACCCCGGTAGAAGCAACTTCCTCGTTATACTGGAGCAGCCCCGGGTCTGTATTCTGTAGCAATGAATTCCGAGAAGCCACTGAGTTGGCTCTGTTTATGAATCCGTAACTTTGGTCCGCAATGCTGGTTAGCGACCTAAAATGTTACTGGATTTAGTTTGTTCCCACTGTTGCATATTTGACTAGAAAGCCCGCCTAACACGACGGCATTGACAAGTTTAGCCCATTGACCGGTACATATGCATATATACACTTTCTCTGGTAATCATTAGCCATTTATGTTTGGCCAGCCTCATGTATATAACGGCGTATCAGTAAACTATATAAAACTCGACAGACAGATTGGGGATCGGCCGAAATTCCAGAGGAAATTTCACATGAACCTCGGAGCGCATACGATGCTAATGGAAATTTACTCCAGCTAAGTGTTTGGTTTTTTTGTTATCCCGTATAGTCTAAGCTGGACCTGCCCAATACTCCCAACATCTCCTCGCTTTAGGTTTACCAATCCGATAGTATTTCGTTACTATCCAGTGCAATTTATTTTTCTGAGCGTGCTTTTATCCTGGAAGTAACTTGTAAGTCGTACGTCCTCAGTTACATATCTTTTCTGATTCGAATTTCAGTTTATGAATTGCTTTGTAATGAAAGAGGGCAATCACATTGAGTACGAAACTATGGCATTCTACCACGCAATAACATTGGAGATTGAAATTAGCGCGAATTTGATGTGGAATATTTGGCAACACTATCGTCATCCGGTGAGTGATCCAATCCAGTTTTTTGATGCCTATATGGCTTCTTATCGTCTTATTCTGTTACCCGTGGGTTACTATCTTATATAGTCGCTGTCGTTCTGACGGTTTTCGCCACCCTGATCCATCTGTATGGGCACATGTGTTCATGACTGCTTCGCATACGTATACGACCGCTGATGTGTGCCTTTGTCTGTTCACACATTGCCAAATGAAAACCTGACGTTAACGGTTGGTAACATCTATTTGATTGACCATCATGTTGTCTGATTGGTGGAATACCCGCCCATCTCTGCGGTGGTTTTTCATCTCTTGAGTGATTATTCTTATCAGATTCACAAGTTCTCTTACCAGCTTGGTTGTGTTCCATAGATTTTAGCATCCAGTCTCGTGGCCGATACAATCTATAATATCCATTGTTTTCCCCTAGGTATATTGTAACGATTTCTATCGAAACCACACGGACGCTAGTTATTTTATTCCAATGATTGTTTAGGTGGATATGGTAATAACTTTTCCTACTCAAGATTTGAACCTTTTCACTGTAAGTTACATTAGTAACAAGCAGTAATCCACTGTGGTCTGATCGGTTGCTGTACCCCATCAGTTGTTTTTTAGTCAAGTTAATAACCTGCTTCTACCGTGTTCTATAATATACCATTTTTAGTTTTACCAAATCATTAGGAATAAAGTTTGGACAAAGAAAAATTCATAAAAGTATTGAAAAATTAATCAGGGTTTTGGTTCAGTTGCGAACTCATGGTCCGGATTTATAAGCTCTTAACTTTCTTGCACTAATTATCGTCTTCCAGCCAAAGCGCATGTAAATAACAACTCTGCCGCACGCATGTCGCTGATGACATCGGTTTAGTAAAGGGTTGTTTGCGTATTATTTCTGTGCAATTAGTCCAACATAGTTACGGAACTTGGTGAAGAAATAGCATTTTGGGTTTTGTGAAGGTGTGATAAAAAGTTTTTGTAAGTTTCTGAGAGTCCTGGTGAAGGTAGATTCGAAAAGTCAGTTCAACTCCGAATTTTTGATATCAATTGGATTACGGGAAATGAGCAGCTCTCTTTGGACAGGAAATCAGGTGAATTCGAATTTGGTCGAAAGTTTGGGAGTTATTTCACGCTGAGCACCACTCCAAGATGGGTTATTTTTTGGGCCAATTTCTTATTAAGTTGGGGGTTGTCACTGACTAACTGGTTAATGTTCACAATCATCGATAGAGATTCTCAAAAATAGGTTCCGAATTGGGTATTCCTAATCTACTGTCTGATCTCGCTATTCATGCGAATGAAGTTTAGTTAAACTTATGCTTGGACCCATCTTGTAATTTTCCTTCGAACTACTAAAATGACGCAAATCCCGCCAGAACCAAGAGACCCACTCGGAATAAAATGAAGTGCTTTGATTACAGATAAAAGTGCTTATCTCCACAGGAAGCAAACGAGTTCAGCAACGGGACCGGGTCAAATGATCCGACAAACATTCGAGTCCGACGCATGCTGCGCGATGTGTGGATGAGACAAAGCATGGGTGCCGTAGGTCACGTTGATGTGATAAAAAAAATAGTCTTAAAAACAACATTGATCAGTATTTAGATGCAGTGAGTAAGAAATGATGAACTCCTAAGGCATGGTGTTCCGGGGATCTTTTGAAAAATGCAGTGTTATGAGTTGATAACTTTATTTTATATCGCTCTGTTTAGTTTAATGTCGGTATACCATGCGTGGGTAGGGTTTTGGCCCCCGAATTGTTATGAATCAAGTGGTGGTAGGTAGGAGCCTCGATCCGTGGACGGGGACGTTTAAGGTAACTGTTTGTACTATCGTCTCTTCGAATGGTGACGAGGCGCGGCTCGTTCACGCTAAGGCAGGCGAGAGGTGAGTAAGCACATGGCCCGAAATCTACAGTTATCCATGTACGGGTGGAAACAAAAAGAACAAAGTTGCATCGTAAGACGGGCCCATGTGTCTGTTTGCATAATGATTGCTCGTACGCATTACTAATCAAGGTAATTTAAGAAGAAGAGAGTTTGGGTGGCATTTTACTGTCAGACAGGCAATATTTTTGTAGACAAACGTGTAGTTAGCTTGAAGACTGTGATTTCAGTCCAGTCAAATTGACCTTCCACCGACATACTATAGTTTTGATTGCTAATTCACAGCACCATCTGCTCAAGAAAACAGAGAACGAGGAGTATCGAAAGGTCGATTTCGAAATAATAAGTTGAAAAAATTTATAGAAGAGGAAAGATTTCGAATTCAAGCACACTATCAACTGTGCCATTAAGGCATACCACCTATTGTCTCCGACCACGGCTTGGGCCCTAACCTGGTAATCTAACTGCACCTACACGTGCCAGTCCATTGCTAACGGCATTCCATCCATCATCCCAAAATGTGTGCTCCGGAATTTGCCCCTGTAGGACGCCACCTATTTCTTTCCCCTCAGTAAAAAATACTTTCGCCTCTCCATGGAAGAATGCAAATATTTTTGCTACATCAAAACGTGATGACCCTTTTATTCCCAGCAGCAATCATCCCACCGTCGTTACTTCCGAACTTTCGAAAGCTTTCGTAACTGTTGTCTCCGACTAGTTCTGTCCGCTACATGAATGTGAAGGTTTGCTGAATGGACATCAGTATGGATTTCACTCGCATCGTTCTACGAGCGATCTTACTAGCTGCCATCCTACTCCTGGTCATTGCACTCGTTAACCGCAGAGAAACTAACTCGGTCTCACTGGACATCTCTGAGGCATTCAGTCGAGTTTGGCATAGAAGTCTATTGTCAGAATTGTCCTTGTTTGGATTCCATTCAGTTCTCATATGGTTGCTGTCTCTTCAGCAAGCGAACCATCTGCAACCGAGTCATTGATGTTCTGTCTCAGCGATTTCCTGTGAATACTGATTTTCTCCGAGATTCCATACTTGCGCCCACCATTTTTCCGTCTATTAATGATTTCGTATCCAATCCTCTTGCTGATAATGCCACTCCCCACTGTTCTGCATTCTAATCTACTACTCGCCAAGTCGCCACCACCCTTGATCAGGAGCATATTGTTCTCAGTGCATCACTTGTTTCTAACTCTGGACGAATGTCTGCTTAGGGCCCTGCTGACCATCTTTGTACCATTCCTTCCACCACTTCTCTCCTTTCTGTTTAATTCACCCACTTTCCTTGTTTCCCCCAGTTAAATTTTAAGTCATTTTCACTACTCTTCATTGCTCTTCTGTTGTGTTAACAATTGCCCGTTGTGCTGCGCGCAGAGATGATGTTCTATTCCGCGCCAGGCACATTTTTTGGATCCATCAATTTTCTGCTTGCTTGAAAACGAAGATGATGCGAAGCCAACATGCAAATTGAACTTCAGGGAAAGGGGACCAAAAAGGGGAGGGGATAATGAACTGTAACAAACCAACTGTTTTTATATTTTCACCGTACACATTGTGATTTTTTTGTTTTCAGAATATTTTTAAACGGGTGAGATCAACAGACACGCCATACAACATTCATGCCACTGACTTCGGTTCTGATCAGTATCTTTCATCGTCTCCAAGCAACGACAACCCTCATCTCTTGCGCCCCAACCACAAAGGAGGGAAGCACCAACCGAGGACAAAACCGAAGCTAACTTTTTCATGTGCATATACCAAGTGATACCTTGCTTGGAAGT
>LUCM01001677.1:6821-58298 GCA_008360955.1 Fasciolopsis buskii
TCTTCCCTGTGAAATAAATTACCCCTTCATATAAGGATGACCTCTCCTGCCTCCGTCACCTTTAAAAACGAAATTAGGAAGGCCATAACCGTACAAAACGTGCTGAACATGCACGATCCTTACACTCCAATAGAAAGAGCTTATGAATCTGGCCTGGGATATTGACTGAATGCAACGCTCGAAGTCTTATCTCAGCCCACTCAACCAGGTCTAGCCATTTTTTATCCTCATTAGTTTTCACAAGCAAAAATCGCTGTAGATATAGGCAGAAAATCTCCGTCAATGAAACAAGCCAGTGCAGTTTTTCGCCTGACATTTTATTTCCTTTGGAGCGTATGCAGTAGGTCATATAAATGTACATGCACTCACGACACATTCACTTATTCCCAAACTTATATTTAATGTCCTTACGTGAACCCTTTCTTCTGCGTGCGTTTTAAAATCAGACCATTCCAAGCAAGAATTTCGGCATCATTTAATGCCCGATTCTAGATAACATTCATCACCTCTCGTTCTTCGGTTTGTACGCGCCATAATCCTCAGCCGGAATACCTACAGACTGCCATCTCACCCTATTTCCGTTTCACTTGTGTCTCGCCAAGGGTTTGCCATACATTTTCCGGCCCCATCCTCGCACGTTTCAACACACCGTGAAAGCAAGCTGACCCAAGGCTCAGATCAACTATCCCAGGACGGACAAATAAGAATTGCTCCACGGCCACGACGAAGTGGACATTGCTTTTAATCTGCATGAATCACCCACGTAGACTGATGACCCTGTTGCAAGTCTGTCTATATATCGAGGCCACATAATCCGATCCACAATGCTTTCTATACTTTGAGCGGATAAGTCTTCCTGTTTGCACAGATTTACTGCTGGAGCTGCCAGCCCGCGGCTGACATGCTCACCAAGTTGACATCCAACCTCCACGAAGAAACCCACACCTATATCCATGTTTCACATATGGCCCCCACCTTTCACCGCCAAAGTCACCTCCAATTTTCCCTGTACCAGTAATACCTATCAGTCAAGCCCCATAACTAAAAACACTGGAGCAAAGCAACATGTTCTTTGTTTCACGCGGGCTCAGCGGCGTCAGATTTATTATTCGACTCACACAATATCCGTCGTCACTCTCCTCAATGCCAACGAGTTTCCATTCTTTCTTTCTTGAAGCAATGGTGTGCCACAACTGTTCATCAATGTTCCTCGTCAATCCTAATTTCAAAAGTGCTTTTAACTATTTTCTATGCTCCAGGATCCAAGGTAAAATGGTCGACGTACTTTTTCATTTGCATTTTATTACTGGGTATCTATCGGCTACCAATGCTCTTTCCTTCAGCTTTTTTGGTCCGTTTTGACAATCCTTACCACGCACCTGTGGTCTTTTATGAATTGTTTCATATTAGTTTCGTTAAATCCGACCACTGCGAATATATTTCGACACTCGGCGCCATCCTCCAATTGCAACGTGCGCCCATGACACGCATCACTGGTGCGTATAAACCCCTCGTTCCTCTTGAAATGCCAGTTATGCTATTTCTTCTCATTCCGTACCCAAATGTTTATCTGCTTGTTCATTGTGACATTCAATAGCCCTGTAACATTTGATCGTTTAACCAATCATGCCTCTCGAAATTTCCGAGAGATATACGAATATATTACCCTCATTTTGCATCCAGTCTGCTTCTTGTCCAAAACTCTGTCTTGCCGATGGAGTCTGAAGCTGTCTATCGACACCAGCGAATCAGCGTTAACCGGGTTCACCCACGATTATTGCATGCAGATAACACGTGTGAACAAGGATCGGTGATTGAAGTATGAGGGGTAGAGTAGGATTTCATAAACAGAGAGCGCAGTTTGGTACTTAATGCCGGAATGGGTATCTCGAGGAAAGGGGTGCATTTCAGAGCTGCCTGCCAGCCAGTACGAGTCTNTTTAATACAGAGTATCTATCGGCTATCAATACTCTCCCCGTCAGCTGTTTTGCTCAGTTCTTCACAAGTTTTTGTCTTTCACTCAGGGTTTTTGGGGACTTTCATCATGACAGTTAAACATTCATGTCCATCTTATAGACACGCCAAATTTGAACACTGCAAACACCCCCACACCAGACGCCATCTCCCAGTTGTACCCTGCGTCTGCCATGCGCATCATTGGTGCGTATAAACACCGTGTCACTCTTAGTATGCCAGTTATGCTACTTCCTCTCATTTTGCGTCCAGATGTTTACTTGGTCGTTCGATGTGACTTGCAATACCCTTTTGGCATTCGGCCATGCAACCGAGCATGCCTCTTGTAGTAATCGAGAAATATACCGGCATAATCATCAGTTACAAACAACGAAGAGAGGGAAAATTCAGTAGCACTTTGCGAACGGTCTAATTAGAAATACACCAAGGTTTAGTACTGGAAAGTTTGGTTGGCTGGACGGCCAGTTGGATCCGTTGATTGAAAGCAGCTTCAGTGGCAAGAAAGTGTGCGATTTAAGGGCGTTACTGAACGCAACGGCACATTTAGAGTTCGTCAGATTCTGTATATATTGGCTGGATTAATTTCTTTTGTAAACTCTGGTAATTGCCACTTTGAGAAGGAGCAGGCCCGGTACACGGGAATGCATATGAACGACCAGGCTAAAACGTTGATAACCGCGATGGTGCTGATTGAGTGACTGTTGGCCTTCCAACCTTCAGAGCATTCTTGAGAGATGAACGCAGGTGTTGTTATCTGCAATCCTAGCTACAGTCGAACACCGCTGCAGCTGAGCTGCCCACCCGATATGCCCAGGCCGTGGAGGTGTATTTGACCGGATTCCCAACTAAAGTAGTTGGCCAGAAAACAAGGTTGTGAGCAGATTATTCCGGGATACCTCTATTTGTAGATGGAAAATCCAGGGTGTGAAAAGTCTGACCACTCCTTATGTTTTCGGGATCAGTATATCCGCATGAGAATCCGAATATGGATTTTCATACCAGCTTCAGCTAGAAATCTCTGAGTTTCGGACCTCTGACCACTTCGGTGAAATGTGCCTTATCCAATCATCCTATGCCGCGCAAGGGATGACATCTGAAAGCCTATTTGAGCGAGAACCCAATAATCATTCCTTCCGGTTTGCCTACGTCACTCCTGAAATGGTTAAGGACTGCATTTTCTAGCAGATTTGGTTTTCTTAGAAAAATAACTGCATTATCTTATCTTTTATTTCATCAACACGCAGACTATTCAGCGCATACTGCATCAAGTTGTGTTTGCTCTGCGCTGTCCACGGAGCTCCCCACCATTTTTCCTCGTCAGTTGCCGCTGCTTTGGCTCTAAGCAGTATCAACAAGGCTACATTTGGCATTTTCGTTAATGAAAGGCGTCATTTTTGATCAATAATTGATGTACATTTTTTATACGCAGTCTATGTTTAATTCGCTGCCTTGAATGTTCATGAAATATGGCCTTCCCAAAACATTTGGGTTCCCCGGGTGCTGAGTATTACTGTTTCAAACAAACCTACCAGATATTTCGCACTGTTGATCGGATTTATTGCCCTTATCGATGGACGCAACTTTTACAGGTCTGTACAGTTTTCACTCACCCCACACTAATGAGTAAGGTTGCAGATCACAAACTCCGCATTAACGAATCATACGAAACTCGCACATATTCTATCATCTTCCATCCATTACGGCAAAGAAAGACAACCACTATGATCAAAATAAGGGATAGGTCCATGATGAAGCTCCTTGTAACACATGTAAAGATAATGGTCGCCCAGAAGCCAGTAGCACGATACACCCAGGATTCAACGGATGCTCTGATTTTGCCATCCAATTGCTTGATGTGGCACACAAGGAGAAGAGAACCAGTTAACTTCACAAAAATTACCTGCAGTTGGGTGTCAAATAGCTTGATTAATTCCTATGTTGAACATCACGGATAATGTAGATTACTCCAGGTCTGAAGGCTTGGGTGAAACTTGGCGTTACTGAGACTCCATCATCACTGAAGTTCACAAAAGAATGACGAAAGGGAAAGGTTCTTGTAATTATTATTCCTGGGCGCTCACCCCTGGAGACAGTGAAGTACTGATTTCTTAGTCCGTGTAATTCGGCTCAGCTCTGGTGTCCATTTATTCTACTGTGAAAGACGTCGGCGATATCAGTTTCTCTTACGTCTCCAGCTTTAAGATTCACAGACGGAGAACCATTTTATCGGTAATTAAAAATCATCGTTGCCACCAATAATTTTGCGAGAGATTAATCCATTCCGATAGAACGTTCCTGCATAGGGAAGCCCAGCGTAGGCCAAGAATAAACTCAACCGAATCCCTAGGCCGTGGCTTTAGAAGTTGTTCCACACCCGTCATGTTCATAAGCATGTCACAGGCAACGGTAAACGCGACATTTTTTGCAAAAATACCGTACGTATATAGTGGCAATGCAAGCTTACTCTGCGGCAGTGGTTAGCCAAACTACCCCACCTGACCCTAACGCGGACCGTTTCTAACGTGACAAACGGCAGGGTCCTCCAATCAGCCAGCGGCCACCGGCAACCCAACGGCAAGCCCAGTAGTCTCTTTAAAGCATCTCATTTGTTGTCGCCTTCCCAGCTACAACTTCAAGGTGGGAAACAGCTGGCCTCAGGTCCAGAATGAAACCAATTTGACTAGTGCTTCACTTTCACCGGCGCACCACCCCGGTTTCAATCTAACCCCACCCGCATTTATCCCCTGCTGCGCTCTATTTATACATATTTTATGTTCGGTTAAGTTCCAGTTTTCTCGTTGTCCGGAGGTGCCCTTTTAAGTAGCTCATCGTATTCGCCAGCGACATCAGTTTTATCACTTAGAGACAAAGCCGATATCCACCCTCCGAAAAGTTGTGCTGGCCTGGCAAAATCAGAGGACAACGGATACATTTTCCCCACTCTCAGTCACTCTCAAACCAAGATCAACTTCGTCTCCTTCCAGTCACTCTGTCTTTAAAATCAACTCCCAACCTGAACCCTCGGTTTATCAGGCAGGCTTCTAACTGCAAAGAGATTCTCCTTATACATCCTCAAGTAGAAAAAGCTCTGCTATTCACTCGAACATAACCGTTCTCTAGTTGTCTGCCTATAGCTTCACTGATCGTGCACCTTTAATCGCTAGTCGCCATCTTCCTGAGCCGCTAACCACTCAATCGGGCTTAATACCCCTTTAAAATTTACGGATATCCCCCTGAAGAGGAAGCTCCCATTCTATCAGTGGATTCCCGCATCTTGCCGCTCTGATCACAGCCCCGCCAGCCCTCATGCATTGGCGGCACTGTTTGGGTTAACAGCTCATCTTCACTATATTCCCCCGATACCAAACTTACCCAAAACAACGTGCACGAAAAGGCACTAGCAGATACTACTTAGGAGCCGGGGAAACTTGGAGATTCCATGATACTGATCACTGCATGTAGGCATAGAGCGGTTTCTTCTAGAAATTTAAATTTCTTCTGTAGCTTTGATGTTATTTGTTCAAGGTCGCTGTTGTTTGCTGGCCGGCATAGTTTTAGGAGGGACATGGACCAAGAGTTATTTCTATGGAGATGTGCCGTGTTTTTATTCTCATTTGCTTTTACGAGTCAGGAAGTCCATGTTCTTTCAAGGACTGCCAGTCGACCAAAGACAGATTTACGCGTTGCTGCAGTCGTTTTCATCTTAGGTTGCACTGAAAGTGGTGACACTATAAAGATGCCAGCTTCTTTCTTTGGCTATGGTGAGTCGTGCCAGAGGTGTGGTCAGCTTTAAGAGAAAACTAGTTATGGTGGGTTTTATAACGGATTGAGACTATTTCAGTGTGTCTATTGCAGTGCCACTGTTCCTTAGTTATTTTGAGAAAACTCCCTGATCAAATTCTGCCGGCGACAAGCTTGACGAAACTGAAATGGACATAGTGGTTACCGATATTTTCCTTATCCAGTAAGGTACATAAGCAAAAGTTCTAAGCTAATACGCAAATGCAAGTTCACAATGAAACTCTGGCTTTTATGTTTCAACTCAGAAACAGATGGCGCTGGTTTTCCAAAACACCGCCTGCTACTGATCAGCACTTCCCTTGATATCAGCCTTTGAATTAACAAGTTATCTCCTTCTAGCAGTCACACTGCGTTCCTGCTCGCCCGTCGGCGACATGAATATTCCCCAGGGTGTATAGTCCCTTCCGTTCGGTCAAGTCCAAAAAGCTTTCCCGCGGTGAATCTTAAAGTATGACTGATTTCCCAGTTTCGTAAAATGTACTTGTTTTTACGGCGAAGCTGCAAAACGTCTGAAAACAATCTAGCTTCAGGAAACCCCTCCATTTGATTGTAGTAAGGTCCAAAGGGAGTGGCGGGATCACGAGGCCAAAATGTGAACAGGGTTTTCATCTGTCCGTCGTTTCAGCCAAAACGCAAGGAAACGAATGGAAAACGAGCAGCTACAACGAATCGAATTAGCGGAGTTCAAAGTACGGTCAAGACCTAGTTGCTTGTTAACTGGACCCCTCCCTTCGTAGACAGTGGATGGAATGCAAAGGATTCAAAGAAGCCCCTGCGCCAATCTGTTAAGCGGTCAAAATTGATGGAGAATTACAGCAAAATAACATGGGTTCTTTGAAAGCATTTGTGCGTAATCCAGAAGTGGTATGACCGCGTACCGCCTGAGAGTTTTCCCAAGACCTGTTGCATAACATGCGGTTTTTCGCTTTTTCAACGCTTTCTTCTCCTCCAGTCCCTTTAGTCTCTCTGTACTACAGAATGTTCACAACACTCAGATTCTGGGCTGTGGACTCAGCGAACTTTGTGAATGTGGCATTCAGCAAGCTATTTACTGCCCAATCCCTGATTTTGCTGCTCTTCCTTCTCGATATTCTTAAATGCCCATTTATTCCAAACTGTCTGACTTCAGACGCATTCTACAAGGTGCTTTGTTGAAACACCAATGTTCACACAATACCTCGCTTCCCTCCTGACCTGATCTCCTTGACTGGTCCTGGATTGCCATTGTCCTAGCCATCCTAGGCAGCCTAATGGAAGCTCAAGGTGACATCCTGGTTCCATATGTCGTCTCGGTTGAGTTGGCATGGGCCTTCGACAAAGCACCATGTAAGTCAACTGTGCAAAACGTCTAATCGATTACCACACGTGCGCTGCGATTGCTGCAGTACTTTGGCACTGACAGGGCCATAAAATGAAGCCCTGTGATGCATTTTCCATTCGATGATTTTCACAACCTGGGTGACCGAATTGTGTGCCCCAAATCCCAAACTACTTTCACCGTTTAAAGCTACCCTTTACTACATCCTTCTCATCTTCACTGGCACTATAGGAGGGAAATCCCTTTTACCGTTCGTGACTAGCGTTTGTTGGATCCGAAGAGGAAAACATGCATGGAATTGTGCCATCCGTGTGCATTTGGAACCAGGTAGAGTACAGAAACCAACGGAGCCCTGGCGTGGGCTTGCCTGAACGAACCGTACATCTACCAACAGACGGACGGGTGACTAAATCACCACGGAAGCCTAGCTTGAAAGGCTCGCCAAAGAAGGGCTTCAATTGCGTGGGTGTAGCGAGTAGCGTATTGTACTCGCACGTGCGTTCCGGAGGAACAAGTAATGTCTCAGTTATAAAAACAATGACCCAAATTTTGGGGAAAGCACTTGTCACTCATAGTGGAGTCCCTAGGGCAACCGTAAAGGGACACCGTAAAATCCCTTGCATCAGAAGCAAGAAGCAGTGTTTCCGTTGCTTTTGGTGATTATTTTATCAGTGCTTAGTTTCTCCGGCACAAGCCCGGGTTGATTCTTATTTTTCTGCACTAGTAAACTCTGACGTCAAGATTCCTTCTATGATTGGTACTGTTCATCGGTACCAGCAAGATAAAGTTTGGAGGATCACAAATGCCAAATCCTCGAAAATATGTAATCTCCACACCGCCAATCGTCCAGTCCGACGATTTTCATTCCGAAATTCTTTTTAAGTGCATAGAATAAAATCAGGAAGTAATACGCACAGCGAAAAGAAATCATTATGATTCTTCCATCTCTCGGCCGGGGGTTGGTGACTTCTGGTCTATTCAATGTTCGTTTGCCCTCTGACAAGGTTCAGGCCAGTAAGCTCTTCGACCAGGAGCTGTATGATCTGGGGAGCCGGCAGATGTGACGGCTTTGGGTCTGGTTTTGTCGGGAATGTTGGCTTCATTCAGCCTATGTTGATTGCGCTTTCTTCATAATTGTGGCCTCTCGCGAACTGTTTACTCCAGCGGCGCAAAACATACTGTAGACCAGAATATGCTGGTTTTGACGGGACCCGTTTCCTTTCTCAGAAATTAGTGTACGAACTCGTTTCGGTGTGAATACCGAATGTCTGACGGACGTGTAGCTAAAGTGATGCGAGCCCGAAATCAGGTCAAGAATTATCCTCGGAATTTTACAGTGCAGAATCGAACAATTATCGCGCTGAAGAATACAAGCCGAAAACGTGCGGCCAATCCAACAATATACCCTGCGTGATTCCCCAAAAACTGTTGAGCACAAACACGCAGTCAAGGCAAAATACACGGAACAATAAAAGGTGAGGATTCTCAAAAGGGTGACAACAACAAACGAAGAAATGAAAAAAACAAGTGACTTGGCCCATCAGGATTTTGGACGCTCTTGTTTTCATTCCATTAAACATTGGTATATTTGTCGATTACTACAAGAGGCATGCTCGGTTGCATGGCCGAATGCCAAAAGGGTATTGCAAGTCACATCGAACGACCAAGTAAACATCTGGACGCAAAATGAGAGGAAGTAGCATAACTGGCATACTAAGAGTGACACGGTGTTTATACGCACCAATGATGCGCATGGCAGACGCAGGGTACAACTGGGAGATGGCGTCTGGTGTGGGGGTGTTTGCAGTGTTCAAATTTGGCGTGTCTATAAGATGGACATGAATGTTTAACTGTCATGATGAAAGTCCCCAAAAACCCTGAGTGAAAGACAAAAACTTGTGAAGAACTGAGCAAAACAGCTGACGGGGAGAGTATTGATAGCCGATAGATACTCTGTATTAAAATGGATATGAAAAAGTACGTCGGTCATTGTACCATGGATCGTGGAGCCATGAAAATAGTCAAAAGCCTTTTGAAAATGCGGGGGGATGAAGAACACTGGTGAAGAGTTTTGGCTAACCATTGTTCGAAGACATGAAGAGTGGAAACGTCATCAGCATTGAGAAGTGAGCATTGATATGACAAGCGTTGAGTAATATATCTGACGCTGGTAAGCCAGTGTGAAACAAATCGAGTTCCTTTGCTATTTTGTTCGCGTATGGAGGCTTGGCGACTAGCAATTACTGGTATGTTGATAGCGGCGAATGTCGAGTCGAAAATTGGGGGGTGATGTTTGAAATAGACGCTGGTAGCGGCATTTGGAACTGGGATGTATGTGTGAGTGCCCTTGTGGCGATTAGATGTCAACGTGGTGAGCATGTTGGTCATCGGCGGGCAGCTACAGCATTAAATCTGTGAAACTGGGAGGACTCGTCCGCTCAAAGATTCACAAACTTTGTGGATCACATTATGTGGCCTCGATACCTGGACAGACATGCAACAGAGCCATCAGTTTACGTTGGTGAGTCATGCGGATTAGAAGCAATGTCTATTCCATCGCGGCAGTGGAGCAGGTGGTATTTGTCCGTCCTGGGATAGTTGACCCTAGTCTTGGATCGATTGCATTCACGGTATTTTGAGACCTGCTGATGACATCTAGTGTTTTGTACAAAACAAGTCCGTGTCGATCGCATCATGTTCAGCAGCAAACCTTTCACAATTCTTCTTAACCCTTCAACCTTCCGGACCGCGATGCTGGTTACTCCTCGGTTTTTCCCATGGCATCCTTCGAGTGAACATCTCTTTCGGATGTCCCACGTGCACCCTTCATTCCTTTTTCTGAGCAACAGTGTAGAACTTACCTTGCCTTATTTTGCCTGGCATTCTTTTAAAAACCTCAGATTCCATTCCTTTCAGTATGGTCCACCGCAGGCAAAGCAAAGTCTTTTTATTTGAATTTACTCGATTGACCAACCGATTTCTAATGATCCTGAAGCGTTGGCAGGTACCTCCTTGTCGACCGTTTCCAAAACACTTGTCTCAGGCAATTTTCTTACGTCCAGCCATTAGGGCGGATGCCTCCAAATAATGTTTCGACTCTGTTGTAACGACCGAACGTTTGAGTCTTGGTCCGGTTGAAGTCGATCAGCGACTCACACCGCGAGCCGCCCAAAATAGGTGGCCCACGTTCTGGATGGCACCTTGAAATCCCAAGAAAGCCCGTAGTCCAACTTGATGCGCAGTCAAAGCAAGAACAAGATTGCTTCATAAATTCTACGGTACTATTCTTGAGTTAGAAATTGTGTTCACAAAAACAATTCATTTGACAGTGAGCCCCAGTCACCAGTCCGAAAAATGGTAGTCAGAGATAGGACAAAAATCTGCGTACAAATGAAAGCCCGACTAAAGAGAGTAAGCAAATAGTGCCTGTCTTTTGGTTCAAGGAAATACAAAAGTTTTTGCACACCTGATCAGGTCCAACAGCACTTGTTCAGCGTGGCAGCGAAAAATCAATGTGAACAAACGGAACATCCACAGTCGACAAACGTGAGCAATAAAACGAGACCAAACTGTAGCAAAACAAGCTGCCCCAAGTCAAGTGACGAATGGCTGCAACAAGTGTCCCTTATGTAATCTCAAATAAAGAGCACGTAGACGAAACTGCGAGGGGAAAATGCACCGAGCCTAGACGAGACGGCGACCAAAACTAGTGTTATTATGGGCAAGTTTGGCGGGAGTAGTTTGGCATTAGATAAAGAGCGAATAAAGGAGGACAAAGGAATTTTCAACCGATCTAGATTTTGCGCTGATCACCGGCAGTGTGGCTATGAATGAGTATATCACATTGTGTAAATGCTAGACGCTGAGTCTTTCGAGATTGCTGGGATTGATTTTTTGTCTTTCGAGATTCTTTTAACCTTTGGGGTGTGCCGTTTTCTGGCAATTAGGATTTCATGAATGTCATCAGTTTACTTCAGGCAGTCCGCATGAGTCCTTCGCACACCCTTCATTGCAACTGGAGAACCGCCGGTTGAACTGCCAAAAAACATCCTCCATTTAGGTTTGAATCACAGTCCCATTTCTATCTATATATTTATCTATCTATCTAACTATCCATTTTGCCGCCATTTCTCAAAGTTTCTTTATGTGATCAGCACGTTATCCGATTGAATTTGCTGAAATGGCTCTTCTGGAGACAAACACGCTTAATGCATGAAGTACCTCTAAGTGGAAAACCATGGCTTGTAGACACGCCATAAGGCAGCCATGCATTTTTTGACGGGCTGAGGCCTTTTCACCTTTATAGGACCAAAGTAGTCGATTCTAATTTATTAAAAATAATAACAACAATGCCGTATTTTTCTCGATTCTAGAGAAGGATGCACAAGGCAAAATCAAATTTTTGCAAGGATGATGTAGAAAAAATCAAATAGCAGAAATCAAAACGAATAAGGGGATAAGTGCAACCTTGAGTTGTTGGAAAATCACACTGAAATGTGAAATGAGATTCTGTAAAGCAATGCGGAATGTGCAAGTGTGCGGTGAGAAACGAAAACCGAAATACTAATTTTACAAAACCATACTGAGTTTCCCGGGATTGTTTGCTAGCAGCGGACTACAAGTCATTCCGTGTCTAAGTGCAATAAATGTATGCACTGCTGGCGCAAAACACGGCCGGAAATCAACGACGGATGTCGAGATATGGCCGGAGTCCCCAAACGTCAAGAGCGTTACGCAATAAACAGTAACGTTGAGCACAGGAGAGGAGAAGCAGTATCAATGCGACAGTTGGATGGGATCGGTGAAAACCAGGCGGAGCATCATGCGAAGGAGGTATGACGCATATTTCATATCAACAAACGGCCGGAAAAATGCTGAAGCTGAGACGAAACTTCTAGATTGTCTCAGACTATCTTGAATAGTTTTTGAAGCCCTGGACATGGGCCTCCCAGAAATACTGATTGTATTTGCATGCGGATGGCGGTAAGCTGTACTGGGAGGTGCGTCGGAGAAGAGAAGTTTTGTGCAAATCATTTCTTAAATACAGTGGCCGGAAGTGTTCTCCGCGCTGTCATTTTTGTTGTCGCAGCTAGCGGTTTTAGTCAGCAGTACGAGTGAGAAATATGAGTTGCGCGAGCCGTTCCAGAGACGGTAATAATCGTGCTTTCGCCCAATCGCCAGGATGCGGGTTGAGGTATCCAATGCGATAATCCGCAGTTTCGGTTGAATGGGCCAGTACTCGAGCGCCAGTTATAGCTAGCGGGTTCCTAGCAGGAGTGACAGGATGGCAGATTTAGAATTACCATTAGGGTGACGGAAGCGGTAACAGCGCATCTACTCCAGGTGCGGGGTCTGAAAGAATAAACCAGCAGTAGTCTGGCTAGGGTGCCACATCGAGGTTGTGGTGATTATTAGATCGAGACAACAGACCTGCAACGTAATGCTTCTATTCCGCAAAAATTGGTAACTAGAACTGAGATACAGCAAAAGATTTACGGGCAGTTTTAGGTTTAGGGCCACTGAAGTTCAGCTAACCTGGCAGCTAACAACAAAGCCAGCATTTTTTCACAAAGGTGTCATTTTCCACGTAAAGCGGTGAGAAATTATCCGCTTCACTTCAGCTAAGCCGTTCCCCAAACGCTAAACAGTGTTTTTCACCAGCACAGAGCTTTGATTTATAGCACTGACCAGTTAAAAGTCCGTCATATAATACCCAATACACAGTTTGACCCGACTTTGGGGCACAATGTTCACGTTCAACTTTGAGCAGTCCCGAAATCATCAAGGGATTGAGCTTTTGCAGTAGGCCTCAACCATCGCAAGTCAGCTTATTATTGTCAGTTTTCGACGCCCATGGAAAATCCCCTGTTTTCAATAAACCTGTCAAAACCGTTTCACACTTTCCGCCCAGACGTTCAGTCTGGCAATCAGTCGTCTACTTCTTAATACCACGGCTTACCATTTATATCTCGCCAATCAAACCACTCCCAGGGACCGCCTAGCCCAAATGGCGAAGTAGACTTGGCCCAACGGAATTCGACGTTTGCAGTTCTGGTGCTGGTACTTGTGCGCCCGAAATCCATTTTTTGTCTAGAATCCCGCCCGGTGCAGTGAGACAATACTCCATGCTGCTATTTACCAAGTGCTTTTAAACTAAGAGAGCAACGGTCAGCCGGATTACAGTCAGATTCTACAGAGAACCGCTGATTCACGTTCGTCAACTCGTGGATCACCCTGAGTCTATCAGCCGCAGGCGTGTCGAACCGGTGTTTGCGTTATGAATATAGTAGAACGCGATAAAAGAATCTGACCATCCTATGGTGTTTTAGTCACTCCCGTCATAAGATACCCGTAGCGCTTTCGCCGTTCTAACCCCAAAAATACGGCTTTAATTTCCAATCTTGTTAAAAGAACCATCCTCCTCGGAGCTATGATTGACTTGGTGAATAACCGTCTGCTTGGACGTTGCCCATCTTGGTCCATTTACCATAGTTTGTTGCACCATACACCGATTCCGGGACACCGGAGATTGTATGTAAGTGCGATTTCCGCAACTGTTTCTTCCACAACGGCTTCCTATGATTCTTTGGCTGTCTCACTTTACTCAGGAATTTCATAGTTTGGGCCATCGTTTTCTACGTTAGCAGACCAGTGGTCCGTCCAATTCTGCTCCTTCCTTCCAAATTCTCCGCACCACCATTTTAGCCGGTAGTAGTCTTTGTGACTTTGTCTCCAGTAGATCATGCGAACGCACTACTGACGGGAGAACTTCTCTCCAAGTCAGGGGTACTTTTAGAAAATTCAACGGGAAAAATGTATGATATAATATTAATAACACAGCGTTGTTGGTAGATGTAATGCGCCAACGTTTCGACTACCGTGGGTAGCCTTGAGAAAGACTACCCACGGTAGTCGAAACGTTGGCGCATTACATCTACCAACAACGCTGTGTTATTAATATTATATCATTCACAATAAAAACCAATACATGGCGCATCGATTTTTCGATACACTCCTTACGTCGTTTGGTCCGGAAAAATGTATCTTCATTTTCAATGGATGTCAATATATATTCCATTGGCAATGTGCTTTGCGAAACTATCGCCGTACCATTGTATTGGCCGCAAACTTGAAGCTCACATTACTGTAGGTTTTGATGATTTGTAATTCAATACCGTAAAAACGTTTAAGTAAGCCTTGTTTTGACTTGAATTTCGTGTCAATTTGGGTAAGTGTCGCTCGATTCAGGGGTATCTTGTCCTTGGATTTCTCAGATTGGCAATAACGGCTTATTTTTGGGATACCCGAGACGCACATAATGCGCTTGATCAAGATGCATAATTACAAACAACAAAATGTCCACATGCAACGGGATGAGAGTTGAACAAGTGGAGTGCAAACGTAAACAAACAGTCGCGGAGGGATAACGACATCAAGAAGGGTGGGTAGCGATTTCCGCAAAATTTCAGTAAAAGTCGGCCCATCGGTTTGTGTGGCACCAGGAAGCGTGCACAAATGAGGCAAAGCTTGATCAGCAGTTAATTTTACAGATAAACGTAAAGCGAATGCATAAATATGGACTATAGGGAGATACGCTTGGCTAGAGATAGGTTAGAGGGCAACTGTGGTTACATTGGCAGAAGTTCGCATCGGCACACCTGGTTTGCAAGGATGGTTTAATAAGACGCTCAAGTCCGATGGGAGAATATTTAATACAAAATGATCTGAAAATCGATTAACGAATTATGCAAATTGGTTTGCGTGTTTACGTGTACTTTTTCGAGTGAACATGTATAAAATTGCATATACAAATACGATGTGGTATGTAATTGTTTTTGATAGTTTGTCAACATTACGACAGTTAAGACATTTGGATAGGTTGACGAGATTACTGGCAGGAGTCTCGTCGACAGAGGCAAGCAGGTAAAGTATGTGGACACGACGGTGTTTTGTACGTGGGCGGGAAAATTATCAAGACCTAGAGAGTGAAAATGTAAAGGGCTTCATCTGATGAGAAGAGTGAATGCGGCATTTGTAGAACTTCAAAAAGAAATCGGCCACTGGTCTAGTGAGAGCACATGACAAGTGGGAGCCAATTCTAAAGTCCTAATTAACCAGTGAACAGGAAGTGGGAACGTGGAGCAGACCAAGTTTTGTTGGTCTTACTGATGAGGGCCGCTATCTAGGGAGAGTTTGAACTGGAGAAAAAGACAAGCGATTAATCGAAAAAAGAGTACTTAGGCGGGAAATTCTAAAGACCAGATTCATTTGTAGACCACGGAGTCAAAGGGGGTGATGTTCGAAAACCGCACACCGTTGTCCGTATCAAAGAATTATAGGGCGCCGTGAGGACTCTTGTTGTGTTGCTGTTGTACCCTCAAAATGAAGGTTTTGCCAAATTTGGACGTGTTGCAGTAGATTAAAGGGCAACACTCTGGAAGAGCCCGAACATGGCTATTGTAGGAAAAGAGTGCTGCCTTGGGCTCTGAACAAGTGGAAAACCGAAGTTGGCACCACTTAGTTTCAACTGACTGCGTGACATCATACCACGAGAGGTTTAAAAAGCAGGAATAGTTAAGGAAAATGCCACCAGTAGTAAGTAGAATGGTTATTTTGTCTAAATTAATTTTGTTCCTTTTCCAAGAACTTCGAGAAGCCTCTAGATATGACGTAATTCAGCAATTCATAGACTCGCTTTTTAGTCACGACGATTCAGCAGGCCGAAGACCTTTTACTCCGGTCGGCACATTATTTCTTGCTGGTTCCATACATATAAATCATAAGGACGCTGATATTTACGAGGTGAGGTAGCTTAAGCAGAACGTGAATTGGAATTGACTAGACTCCAGGCCGGCGATTCGGTTAATTAGAAAACGGGACCTGGATGACAGGAAAACCTGTTTAGAGCGGTCTCTGTGTTCCTGCAAACGTCACTGAAACCCGGCTCCGTGCAAGTTAAAAACGCAAAGGCAGGAATACCACTGGATGTCTTAGGAATCAAATTGATGGTATTCTATGGACGGCCTCAACATTGTTGGTGAGGTACCAGGCACCACAATGAGGTCCTACGCTCCGGATCAAAAGAGCGTTGAAAACTATTCCTTTACTTGATGCTCCATTGCCCTGGCTGATATAGGGGGCAACTGAGGGATGTGCAACGCCAAAACCTAACTCGGTCTATAACAGAGCGCATCCTTCTGTTGTTTTGTTTACGGGTCACAGGTATTTGCGACGTGCTCATATGATGAGCCAATCTGGAGGCGCAGTCAATGCATTCGTAAGAAGCCAACGACTTGCATCCGCCATGTCGCCGCGTAAGTAGCGTTTGCGGCAGAAAATGCATTCGGCTCTTGTAGCCAGGATGCACGCTTATTGAGTTTGCAGCAGCCCAGTACGACTAGTGGTTTTGCTTCACTCCATTCGGGGTTCCCGTGTCAACGATCTACGCACATGTGCACATAAACTCAGTCCAATGACATCTCTGAATCACTGATATAAGAGAGTTGGATACCTTCGACAATGACTGCTATGCATTCCCTGTTTCTAAACGGCAGACGCGTGATAACGCTTCTATGACCGAACCGTAGCACCTGATGTTTGGCGTAGGTTTTTCTCAACTGAGGAATGTAATCCAGATGCGGAGTTTCCGGGAAAAACTGTTCTGCGATAACACATACAACAAGAAAAATTGTTTTGTTTTCGGTGTGGACGTGTAATCTGGAACTTCTAGGTTGTGTTTAATTTGTTGAGTGTCCAGGAAGGTTGGTAAGATTTCGCGACCCAAGTCTCTGTACCTGGTCTCGATGGTCTGTAGTTTCTTTTAAAAATGGCCTCGGTCTCCAAGCTTTAACTACAAGGGACCTTTGGTTGCAAATGAGTCGTCGATTACCAGTGCTATGCAGCAGATGAGGCAATAAGTGACAAAAAAATGTTGATAGTCTGTTTTTCCTTCCTTATTCGCGCAATGCAGAATCCGTGGAATCAAATTTCCCAACTTTACCTCCAATTTATTGTTAGCGATTTCAACAACTAAACAGAAGGCGGTAAAGCGTCAATAAATGTACCAATTTCCATCAAAATATGGGGTCTGCTTGAACAAAAAGAACTGAAAGAAACGGATGTGATTACTTTGGATGAAAAAGTTGCTCGAAATTTTGACGTGATCTAAACATTTTTGCGCATTGTTTTGTAGCGGTTTGTTAGGTCAGGAGGATTGTGTGGGTGCGCCTAACGGGTTTTTCTGATGAAGCTGGCGGTGCGAATGACATCTGGATATGCAAGTGCAGAATCAAATACGTTAAAAGCCATATCAACGAAACGCTGAGAGTTCTGAGCCTCGCCGTTAAGTCCAAAAGGGGTTTCCAAAAGCTCTTGCGCACCAAAAGCAGTAGAGGCTGTTTTCGTGGGGATATAACCTTTAGTAGCTGGTATCTGACCCTACTCGATGACTGGGTGGGTGAGGCAAAACTCGTCTTTCTTGCCAAAATGGCTGTGAGTTCTGTTGTGTGCCGACTAGGATACCAACTACGAGCATCCGCTGGGTTTGGTCGGCAATAATCTCCGCATGGCCATCAGCTGTCCAGCGATTTTTCTAAAATATATGTGGTTTGGACCCACGTAAATTGTCCTAGGGTCGGACACTGCACTGATTACGCATGGAACGTAATCTCGCTCCTGATATACTGAGCGATTGTTAGAGCAAAAAAACAATTTTTAGCGTAAACAAGAAGGCCGATGGTCATGCCTTGGAAGGCTATCATTAAGTTGAACTAACTTTGGCAACTGATTGGTGAACTTCTCGAAATCGGATTCTTTTCCAGGATCAGCCGTATATATGAAGTTGAAATGCCTCGATACTTTATGGATCCGAATGTCACTCATGTTGCGGTTGAATCTGTGACATACGGTCGATGAGGGTAGACCATCAAACCACGGCTTTCTGTGAATACAGCTCGGCGGTCAATTGTGGATAGAATCACTGCAAGCCCTGACGCAGCACAAGACATTTGCATCCTATTCGCGGTATGGGATGCCGTCGGTAGCTTGTAGCTTCAAAGCTGGTGGAGCCAAACCGGAATGCTGGTGACACGGGCTCTTACGTCTTTTCCAAACTATTACATAAATCAGACCACTTCGGAGCGGTGCATCCTACGAGGCGGCCGACAGCTTCTGTCGGCCTTACGGTCGTCCTGAACGGTGTTGGAACCAAATGGCTGCAATAAATTGTTTACTTTGGGGCCAAAAACGCGATGATACTGTCATTAGCTAATCTCCGGTTTGAGTATATTTGGTCATTTCTTGCATGGTCTGCAACCCAAGCTTTGTTGACGGGACTATCAGTGACCTTGTATTGCTTGCCCCGCCCTACTAAATATCAAGCTTTCCGGTGCAAGATCTGCATGTGGAAGCAGTGGCCGATTGTTTCTGGCCGAGCACCAACAGGCTTGGCAAAGGATGCAGAAGGGACAAAGGGGTTACAGGCGCCAATCGCTTGTGCGTGATGAGCGAATGCCTGTGCGTCTTCTAAAATTTTGCCTGAAGCCTCGGAATGCTGGTCAAAGTTGCGCCAATATATGAACAATTCTAGAATGCTTAGAGCATATGGCGGAGAAGGGTGCAAACATAGTTGACGGAAAAAAGTGACAACCATGAAAGCCAGAAGATTTAATGACCGTGTTCTCCACACAAGCTGACAAACGGTCATGTTCTCCACCCGTATTATTGAGACACCTTGCTGGATGTTCTTCTTAAGACACTGCCAGCCAAGCAGTGGGGTGGGTACAAGATTAAGTCGTGGATCTGCGTCACCATATTGTTCGGACATGCTTATAAAATTGTTATTTTAAGCCGTTGGCTAGCAAACCCATTTTCTTCGCAGAGCAATGCTACAGTTGTTAAGAAAGCCTCATGGGGCACCTTCCTAAATGTCGCGCTGCACCTGAGCTGACAAACTTCCTTCGTCAGCATGCGCATGTTCATAAAGTATTATTTTATTAAGAACAAAATTTGTATTGTCTAATCTTCGTACAACAAAACACTATGAAAAATGAAAACTACGAAGACGGTGGTAAACATTGGAACAACTAATTTTATCGACGAATGGCCTCACCAATTTGCATAAGGGACACCTTTGCGTACCTCACTAGCATCCGTCGGAAATTTTACTTTCTAGCCTATTGGGCGCCAAAATTCCCTCTATTTTGGCATTCTTCTACCTTAAACCGCAACAAAGATGGCTCGTATTTTGTGATGGTCATTGAAGTTACGCCTATCTGGTCAGTCCTTCGCACTCAGAGCGAGGGGGTTTCGGATATATCAGAGGGTGATATTTCGGTAAGTTAAGAGGCTGGCTGCTTGTTGCGAAGCATGGATTTGTTCCCCGGATCGCCTGTTAAACCGAGCGTTGAAGGCCCTGCGCGGTCGCCACTTTTGTGTTGCTCACGCACGCCCTGCTCGCACGCCCCTGTTAAAATATACTCAACCTGGTACCGCTTTTGATTGTCTATTCCTCGTACCGGTCAATTTTCAGGATTGTCAGTATTGCAATCATACAGAGCCGAGTAAGAGTATTCATATCGGTTAAAGGCAAGCAAACAGAATACAGGATCCGCACTGCCACAGGTGATCATGGATGCTCCCACCGTCGACCTATATGTTGTTCATTAGTCTTGCGTTAGTTGCAGCCTTATTTCTGAAACTTCAGAAGTTTGCTGTCGAATACAGAAACTGTTGAGGCGAAAATTGCTTATTTTTTGCCGTTATCCTTGGGAAATCATAGAGAGGCGTAATCCTGGGCTCAAATTTTCAAAGACCACATCTTCCAAGGCTTTAAAAGCCACTTGTTCGACTTGCTTAGATTTACTTCCGCTGTTGCCGGTCCCTTTAGTTTTTAAGTTTGAATTTCATCTTGCGAACGTTTGCTTGTTTTCACTACTTTTAAATGTCCGTGCGCGATATGTGGCCCTGTCCTTCATCGAGCTGCTTTTGCGCGCGGCTTTCGTTCCCGTTATAGCTTCATGTAAGCCTTCGTGCGCTTCGGGCTATACGGTGCATGCGCCTCACTTTTTTACGAGAATTGTTTTCCTAATGAATTATTCGAACTAATCGGCTGTGAACGCAACATATTATTCGTCATTTTTTGTAGAGCCATGGACACTCAGAGAGATCCACGGAAGTCACCTTTTATTTTAACAGTAATAAAAAGTTTTTCACACACCTAATATATTAAGTGTGCGATAAACATTTTGTAAGGTTATGGTGGGGATTGCCAGTGAGGTAGTTTTCTCGGATGATTCAGATTATCCATGCCTGCATGCATGAGTACATTTAGCCGTTTAAACATCCATGAGTAGGAAAAAGTGTTCATGTGTGTACATTTGCATACATGATTAGGTTACACGTATACATTTCGTTTAGGTATTTCTGTATGATCTTTTTGCTGAAACGTATTGCGCAAATAGCGAACATATGCTCTCACTTCCATACTACCATGCGATGTCTATAGTCTCTAAAACCGGTTCAGTGAGTCGCCACGAGTATTTATTGCGAGCTATCTGCACATGTTTGTCCACGCTGGACCGAACTGTTATGAATTAGAGGGCAGATGTTTTAATCGCAATTTGGCTGCTACTGCGAACCTTCATCACTCCATTCTAATGAAAAGGATTTGGCAATCAGCCTTGTAACTTTAGCGTCTTCTTTCCGAAAGCTGCTCAGGTTGCCGTCTTCGTTAGCTTTCAAGTTTGTTTGCGAGTCCCGATCTTTCTTCGTCCACGAGCTGGCAAAGCCTGAGGTTATTCTGACGTGGGTTGGTTTGACAGCCAAGATTTGGCTTTATGTGTGCTTGCTTAACTAAAATCGCTGAACTCATTTGGACGTTACATATTCTTATGCAAGTAAATGAATTCTGTTCAACTTCATTGGAATCATGGTCGCCTTTTCGTTGTATGGGCAGACATCTGGTTTTCCGTATGGTCGTCGCACTTGTTTGATTTAAAGTAGCGGAGATTTTTAACTGTTACGAGTAAACAAATGAACCGGGCATTAAGGTGATTGGTGTTCCAGTGCTTCACAGGTCGCAAATGTACGGCGGCTGCTATTGCGTAACCCATATTTAGATTGTCGTTAGTGCTTTCCCTTCATGGACGGCCAAGATGTCCGTGATGATGCAGGAAGTGCACTTCTGAGCTTACTTAGTTGGTTTGTCAGTCTAAGAGTATAGACCGAAAGTTTCTACCTATAACGACTATATATATGTATATAACGGTAAGAAATCATGTTTAGCAAATTTTCTCTTAATCCGGTTAAAAAGCATCAAAGGTGGACTGATACGCAATATACATATATATATATATATATATATATATATATATATATATATATATATATTATATGTGTACTGCACACTGGCTTAAGAACGAGCACGACGTCAACGCAGCAACATGTAAATGGAATTTTTCAGAAGATAACAAAGCATAAAAAAGTAATGAACCATGACAGACGAAGTGTTTTTTTTGTGTTCTAACTGTACAGGTTTTGGGATTTTCGGATGTTTTCGGTGTATTAAAGGGACAGAGTTCGACAGACAGACCACATAAGATTCGTGCCACTGATGCCGCTTCTGGATCATCTCTCGGCGCCTCCAACCAAAATTAACCATTTTTGAGCCCCATCAAGGAATACGCGAGGCACCGACCGAGGCCAAAGCCAAAGCTAAGTTCTTTATACTTATATGCCAAGTCACAGCCTGATCGCCACGTCGCTTCTTCCAGCCTTGCCCACAAAATGCAAAAAAGCACGAAAAGGTAGACAATGGGAAGGCATACGCAACGTGCCCAACCCACCGAAGGTGATGTAGAGCAAGTATCTCAGTCAAAGGAGCCGATGTTCCCACCAGACCCGGGCAGTTTCTGAGACATCAGTGGTTGGAAACAAAGTCGGATAGGCTAAGTCTGAGAACCATAAAGTAGAATACTACTAACTATGATATTTGTAAACCTTTCTCTTAAGAGAAAGCCGGATGTCATGGCGGCGCCACAAGTGTCGCAGGTTCGCGAAGCTGCTCTGGCTTTCGTAATTTGTGACGTGACCTCTTTTCCAACACTCCTGTCAGGTGTGGCCACGTTCTTGAGGTACTTAAAGCTATTGACTCACCGCAAAAGGTGTGCCAATCTTAAAGAAGTACCTTATATTTTGAAGGTGTAAAGCACATACCGTACCTAGACACCTCGATCGCCAAGTGATCTGACGCTTTGAATCTCTTATTCGTTGTCACTCGGCAGGGCGATATCATTGGCATCCTCTTAGTCAGAAATTCTCTTACATCAGTTCAACTTCACCGTCTAAAGGACCATGTAAAGCTATCTATGGAACTTCCTGTGATAAAGTTTAAAAGAAACGGGGGATATAGGACACCCTTGCCAGATTCCACTGGCGGCAACAAAGGTTGGCAACAGCATCTGCATACTTTTGAACCAGAGCAGGTTAATGTGTCAATGTGACAAACGGTGTTAGTAGAGTACGACCATTGCTAGAGAACAGCACCTTGGAACAGGTGATAATTGGAAGCTGGTTCAAGGTGGCCACTTAATTATGTGGACAAAACGGATGAAGACTAGTAAACTATGAGTAGATCATTTTAGATTGCTGAGCTATACTTCATGAGACTAGGCCATATGGTTCAATGCTGCAGTCATTGGTGTTCTTACATTTGGAATACGTCCGCTTCCCTGTGGTCCTTCTTTCTTATATTCCTTTGATTTTGCACAATGTTAGTGTACACTTCAAGGTGGAAATCAAAATCATAGAAGATTGGTGCAAGATTATTGTTTGTATAAACCAAACTGAGATGGACTTTGAAGTACCCTAAATTTGTTGTCTATAAAACTCTGCCGACATTTTTTCCATCACACTGCGTTGTACCTTTTAATGGAATAAAAGACCAGGCATGCCAGCAGCCTTTATAGGCGTACAAATGATTCTAACCGGAAATCTGATAACTGACTGAAACACATAAAAGTAGTTAGAAAACATAAGTATTTACGATTTTCTGTTTTCATTTAGTGGCCTGCTGATTTGATGAGAAAAGCGAGGCGTCTGGATTCAAGGTAGACGTAGAAAGCATGCTGCCGAATTGAGAAGTGTAATGTGGGCAGTTATATGTGAATACAATCACGTGAGAGTAGCCTGTATTTAAAGGCGGGGATTATTATGTGAAGTGGACAAAAACATTTCGCGGTGCCTGCAGATTTATTATTCTTTGGTATGGAAATAATGATAACACACCTTTAGAATCGGGGAACGATAAAAATTCTAAGATTTGTTTATAATTATCGTCACTATGAAAGGAAGGCTGGCTCCATACCGTAGCAATGCAGAAGAAAGTCCATCCGGGCCAACTGCAAATGTTTTTGTGCCATGCAAAATTTCAAATATCTTCATTGTTGAATGATTTTAATGAATCGGGGCAAGTGCAGCGCAAGTGCAAACCGAAAGTAATGGGGATCTACTGTTGGGTTAACAAGAGGACTTGGTTTCATCATGTCATTGTGAAAAATGCGTTCAATGTTTTGGCTGCCGAGGATTAATGAGCTTTCCGGTATAGATTTACTGTCATTACTTCCAAGGAATCGCTCATCAAACAAGCTATGGATGCATCGGAACTCGCAGTTAGTCAGTTGGAAATGGGGTTTTACGCTGCGCTATCACGTATCTCGTGTGTGCTCTTTATCCTATGCAGAGTCAAGTCGTCATTTGCAGATTAATAACGGTCAGTCTGAAATTCGCTTAGGATAGATTCAAAGACTTGATGTCTCACTGGCGATTGGTTTAGATGATTAATTATGTCTGGTCGTAATCATCCTTTTTCATTTGTTTCCAGGTAGGTGTAAACCTCGTCGACAAAGCACTGATTTAGCATGCTACAGTTGGCCCAACTGCGTGGCGTTCTGCTTGCCAAGGATGGTGGGACGGTCGTTAGATCTTTGCCACTTTTTGGCGAGAAATATTTTATTCAAACAGCTGCATCCATAGAGAATACTCCAGTTCATATGAAACCAAAGATTGGAGACAAAATATGGTGCAACACATTAAGAGGCTCATCATCCTGTGCTCTTGGAGGTAACACTTTTCAAATTTTCAACCTTCATTGACTCTTGCAGTTAGGACTCGAATGGCCCATACGGACGTCACTAACGTTCCAGATTTTACTGCTGATCGCCCTGATTCTACCAAGAATCCCAATTCCCGCAGCAGGGATTCGAATATACAGCGTAAAATGTTCAGTTATGCAGCGATGTTTGGTACGTTTTTATTCATCTATTTATGGAGACTTCAATATCTGTATTGTTTCAGTAAATTACTTTATTCAAATGGCAGGACTATTGAAATTGGGTGGAAAGGAATGAAAGGTGTATGCACACACATGTGCCAATATATACTATATATGCATACATGTGTGTATGCAAACATGAATGATCTGTCCACTTTACCTTTCATTCGTTTTCATCCAAATCTTTTTTACTCAACAGCTACACTTGTTTCTGTTATTTATAGCATGAGGTAAAAGAAAATCCTGCGTCAGAGCCAGCGCATATTGGTCCATACATTTGGAGGAATGTAAGTATTCATCGTTTGCTCACAATAGCACCTATTGTACCTTTTATGTTCATTTCTGCTTCCGATTGCTCGCAGTTTAATCAAACCTTAGGATGGCCGTTGCATTCACTAAACGGCTTATTATATTTTTCTGTTAGCTAGCAAAATACATGTAATTTAGTTGATCCACTTATGATATACCCTAATAATAAGCAAGTTTGGTTCCGCCGGCTAAGTGAAACTTTTTCCTTAGCAACGATGGACACTGAGTCTGACAACATTTTAGGTGCAACTCCTGCCCTGTTCAGTTCCGTTAATTCAGCAGCCTAGGAGAGGACGTGGAAATATCACTGAATATCTATTCCCTCCCATTCTGGCATGATTCAAGATTTCTTTTTACATTCTTAGCTTAAATAAAGAGTATGGCCGACAAATCCAAAATGTTATCGTCACTGATATTGTGACGAAATATGCTAATAATTTAGTTTTTCGACTTGAGTCATCATTTGTCCTTCCTCGTGCAATGTCTTTTCTCGTGATCTGTTATCTAGTGCATCTAAAGGTAAAAACATTCAGTTCTCACTTGCCAAAGGAAGACGTTTGTTTTCCTAAAAAACAACTGTTCAGTTTTTTGTGTTGATACAAGATTTGATTCTAAAATTTCATCGGCAATAAATATTTGCTTAATCCTATCACGACCTGAATCGAGCGCATTTGTAATGCATTCTTAGGGAAACAGCGTTCCAGTCCTCATATTTCTCGCTTGAGGTCTTAACAAGCTACTCAGCTTCTGTTTAAATAATTTGTGTTCTTGTGTTGCCTCTTTTTTTGCCACCCTCATTTTTTGAGTCTTATGACAAATATTCTACCGTTTTGCATAGGTCAATCTGCTATCAGGACTTAATAGTATACCTCGTCCCGACCTTAACTATGGTAAATGACAGGTATTTCAATTCTCCTGATAAATTATCGTAATACCTAAGCAGACTTAAATTACTTTTAATATATTATTCTTGCTCATTCGATGTCTTTCTCGTTTAACAGATTTAAATTCAAGTTGACTTATTTCCTCAAAACTGCATGCTGAGTTTCAGTCGTCTCCCGTTTTAAACAGAACGTGTTCAAACTCCTAGTGAAAAAATTATATTGAAAAAGTTGTACCTTGAAAAGGATTTGCTGTTATTTCCTCAATGATGCCAACACCTGATGTCTCTATAACATTTTATAAAGTTTTACTTACCAACACGTGATCGTTCACGACTATAGACTGTGCCGGAAATCCAGCCCCCGGGACGAACGAAGTCATTCTTGAATCGCATTGAAGTTAATAGACAAGGTTTTGAGCTATAAGTAAAAAAAATTCGAGATTTGCATTTTTGAGACCCATATTAATTTTCCAAACTTGCTTAGGTAGGTAATCGTGACAATGTGTATATATTCATATATGCAGTTTTTCTTACTTGGCACCTCCTTGCAACATTCAGACATTCCACTGGGGTTCAATCTCTTTTTACCCAATATGGAACGCGCATGTCTCTGAGTGAATCATCATTGTCCGTCACAAAATTGCCATCTTTTTTGAACCCTTGTTTTCACGCAGCTGGAGCTGTTGTAGCCACAACTGGTACAAAGTATGCGCTAAAATCTTTCGTCATGCCTCTTGCTCCAACGGAAAAGACACTGGCTGAAGGGACCACTGAAGTCAACTTGTCATCTATTCCAGAAGGGAAGAACCTTCTTGTTAAATGGCGAAACAAGCCACTCTTCGTCAAACATCGTACCGCCGAAGAGATCAGTCGAGAGCGGTCTGTGCCGATGAGCAGTTTGAGATATCCCGAACGTGACGAGGACCGAGTGCAACGAGATGAATGGTTGATTTGCTTGGGTGTTTGCACTCACTTAGGTAAGACGTTAGTGTGATTACCTTGGCAGTTTCTTTATTAATTATTGGGCTATTTCCTTGAACCTCATTGATGTTGGTTTCACTTATGGTAGAGCGCTTGCGCCATTGGCTATCGGCTTTGAAAACCGTCAAAGATAGAAACTTTGTGTGGTCTTGAAAAATATTTGCATATACAACTTTAATAATATATATATACTATAATATATAGGACTTGTAAGTAGTATCTGCATGAGTGGACAAAATTTGCTCGCAAGCACACGACCGGCTTCGCGGTTATCGTTGCTTGTCAGGTATGCGTACCCGGTACTCTCTTGTTCAAACATCCTTATACTTGTACATTCCTAATTGGTTTCTCACCAGAACCTAATTTTTAGCGTTAGAAGTATACCTGGGAGCTGTTCATCGAAGAGTCCTCAGAAGAACCACAACTGTGATTCGTTGATCACTCTTTGTCAGCTGGGCTGAGCCAGCCTTAGGAAGGAAGGTAGAATGCCCCAGAATATACATATGTATACATAGAAATTGCAATTAGTATCTGGACGAGTGAACAAAACATGCCCGTGAGCACACGACCGGTTTCGCGGTTTTCCTCACTCGTGGACAGCTTCGATACACACGCCTGACGTTATAATTTAGATTTTGGTGATAAGCATATATATATATCTTTATATTTATATGTATATATATTTCATATTGGTTTGTTTGCTTAGCTGAACAATTTGATTTGGTCTGTTCGGCGAATCTTCTTGCAGTACATCAGGCATATCACAAAAATGACAGAAGGATTACTCAAGACCCATGGAAATGAAGTGGCTTACAAGCCAACAAGAACCCTACGAAAAATTCTATTGAAGACCAAAGAACCGACAGATGTCATGAAGCGAACTAGCATTGTCTATTAAATCGATTATGGACTGCGAAAAACAATACACGAGGCAAAACGGAAAGAAACTTGGTACACGGATCCACAAGCACCAACTGGCAACGAAAAGATGCGATCCACTCCCCCTAGTTTCAGTTCACGAAGACCGGGAAGGTCATCAGTTCAATTTCAAAAATGTAAGGATCGCCACCTAGGGTAGAACAGGGCATTCGAGGGAATTTCTCGAAGCTTGGCACCCGGAAACATCGATAAATAGACACGACTATCTGGACAACGTATACCTGTCAATCCGATCAAAGGACCAATTAACACAAGCCAATCGAAACGGACGCTGATTCAGCCCACAGTATGTCAACAATAGACAAAGATAAACAAAGCAACTGGGGAGCATCTGCACTCTACCACTTCACCAAGAGCAGCCAATCAGAACGGACTAAAAGACTAGTAGACCCATTTAGGCGGACGAAGGAAACCAGATGTGGCCACTATATCATAACACTGACGATATCACCTCGGCCGATGAGGAAACGTCTGCAATCAAATTGTTCAGCCCAGCGAACAAACCAATATGATATATATATATATATATATATATATATATATATATATATATATATATATATATGTCACTGGCTTGAAAATAGGCGTGAAGTCAAAGCAACTTATAAATAGATTTTTACAGGAAGTGATAGAAAGAAAAAAATTCTGATTGCAACGCATCTTTCTTGTCGTTTCGTCGAATGTTTGTGCAAGATAAAGGCTTGGACGTATGAAATTGTGATATTGTTTTATCAGGTTTTTACTTTCTAAATGAAGTGCGAGGTAAACGAGTGAGGGTGCTTTTTTGTCTATTGTCTTTATATTTTCAGAGGAAACCAAGTGTTCCGTAAGTCGCAAAGGACCACAGATCAATCAATTTCATAACGAGATTTTTTTTATTAGAACGGAGGAAATAGGAAAAGGATGGCAAAGGTTCAAAATCTTCGTGAACCATTGGGTGTCAGTGATCTGTGATTCAGCTCACGCCTCTTATATCATTTCGGATCTGGGTGCCAGATCACCCTCGGCTTTCAGCGAAGTCCATGATCAAGAAGTCTGGTTTCCCTCCTTCTGAAGTACGGTTCCTCAAAAAAGGCAAGGCCGTAGCCCCCTTTAGTACTGAATCACGTTCGTCATGTGGTCGAACACTAAGAGAACCTTGTGAAACTTCACAAGGATTACAACTGCTGGACGGAATCCCTCCACGTCCTCACTTTTGTCCCCGATCACTTAATAGACTGATTATCTCACACTATCCAAAACTAATTAACACTTTGACATCCTCCTATCTGTGACCAGGAAACGCGCCAGGTTGCATGCAGCTTTGTCCTTAGATCAGACACAAGGTTCATTAACGGTCACCCGGAGGAAATCAGCGCCGCCTTATCATTTCATGTCTATTTCATGGTTATTTACGTCTTCTCGACTGATTCCAAGGACGACGAGTGCAGGTGGTTGAAGATGTTAGAAACGATGACACGGAACAACTCTCACTGACAAGAATGCTGTATTATTTGCCGTCCTCGCATGTCATGGTTAACATATTTTACAAAGTGACAAAAATACTCGTATGTGGTGCGTAAATGGAATATATATTTTTCTAAACACGTCTCCAGTCCTACTTTCTTATCACCACTTTTTCGAAGGCACGTTGTCTGGCGCCAGACCTAAGATACAATGCAGAAAGTAAAATATTGTCGAATTTTCTCTCTTGTATCCCAAACATGACACCCCTCTACAGCTTGTTCAGGTGAAGTTCTCGAGCATCTCAAGGGCTACATTTTGCGTAATATGAAATTCATTCTTCTTTGTGCATTCATTGTGGAGTGAAGTGTTGTGTGTAGTCTGTAAAATGTTTTGTCATGTTTTTTCGTGACATGGCCGTTGACGTTTGCCACATTAGCCTTGCTGAGTGACGATGTATAAGTGATTCAGCGCGCATCAGACCACTTGACGATTGAGGCATCTAGGTACACTACATATGGCGCCAACGCACCAACATGTAAATGGAATTTTCACAGAAGGTAGAAAATAAGAGGTAAAAACTAATAAACCATAACAAAACTAATGTTTTTTGTGTGTTTTCACCGTGTCCGTATATCGCTCTACGTCTTGGTGGTGGCCTACCTATCTGGTTTGGTTTAATTAAACCTAGTCTTATCCTGTGTTTTAATCTTGTGCACATTCAAGCTGCACATAAAATGGTTAGACTTTTAACAAGAAGTTAACCAAGAGCTTAGCGTAATTTCGTCCTCCAGAAAGTGTTGCCCATTGAATAAAATAGGCTGAAAATCCAATGAGTTTCAATAAGCTATATGCATTAGGGCATTGCTGCGTGACGGATTCCATGATAATTTGCTGTTGACAACTCGGGACGAGTAAAAAATCCGACGTAGCTTCTGCTCGTGTGCTTTAATGAGTTGTGGCTGCGGGCATCTAAAAATCCCGATAGCACAGAGATCGAGTGGGGTTTGCTTCTTGTTTGTCCTTTTACGATGCTCGATCCTTCTGATTTGAACCTGAATGTACATAAATCGACTTTCTTACTAAAAATTGCTGGTCATGGGCCGTTCTTGATAGCCGTTTGGAAGACGCGGTTCCCATCAAAAGCAGGACTAATATTAGAACGACACAGCACACGGTCGCTGTTCGCTGAAGAATAAGGCTAATAAATCCCAATTGCCAGGGCCAGGGCCCACGGACAGAAATTGGTGAGTGGCGCGCGCCGAGAATGTGTTGGGAGTTGCACTTGCGGCTGTCGCGTCTATGAAACGTGAACTAGAACAAGTGATAAACTTGGGTTACCGGTAGTGAAAAAGATAGCTCTTCTTTTGGATGGCACTGCCCTACTGTATACTTGGTTCCGAATCCTGAACCTCTCTGCTGATGACTGTGAATACACGCAGATGGCCTATTATAACGTTTAAAAACTGGGTACTCCGCTTGTCCCATTTTCAACATAACGTTATCTGTACACCAGGGAGACAACGTACATCTTGCCAAGACACCTGGACTGAAATAAGGAACGCTTTGGGGTAAATGAGATTGCGTTTATTACTCGCATTCACTCCAGTGGTTGCGTAAAGGCTTGTCCATCACGACGGTGTAGGTCCAGCACGACTGCCAAATCGTCACTTACTGTTTAACATTAGGACAGAAGTGCAACATTTTATTGATTTCTGGAGAAGCTATGGATTTGAGTGATTTTACTATGGTATAAACCTCGGTTCGTGGTTCGTAAACTGTTTGTGTTTACTTGAAAATATGCTTTTGCTTCTAAAAAATGAATTCTTATCACTTGCAGTAGGGTAAACATTACCTTAAGTTAAACTACTAAGAATAACCACCAGCAGTTTTATTGATTTATTTCATCAGTTTATTTTGTTTTTCTGAAAACTATCCATTCGAGTTGATCCTATCACGGTGACACCACCGACAATTAAGGAGTTATATCAGTCGCGACCAAATGTGCAGTTTCCGGTCCAAATGATAGTGTGCATTGTGGGTGTTGTGACGCATTTACTAATTGACAGTCTGTGCAGGAAAACATCGATTTCTTATGAAATTCTGTTATTGTCAACTTTACGACCAACTTCGTTTTATGGAAATTATCCTGTCTTAAGTGATTTGATTTCAAATTTGCATCCTCCTTGAAAAGTAACTAGGAAATTTTTCACCTGAAAATTCACTGAAAAATTAAATGTCCATTTTAGAATTAATGAACTGTTGAATTGTTTTTTTTTCAATTGCGACAATGAAATTTCCATTTTGCCGCATAACCAGTTGTCCGTCATCTAGATACCATATTGGATACTTAAGATTTTGAATCGCTGTTACTCTAAGTTCTCAGTTTTTTTATAACACCCCGAGTATTCGTCCATATTCAGTATTTTTCATTAAACCTGTACATAACACTGTTCGTAAAATTAACAGTCCGCATACTTATTATTTTGCTAGAACATGTTGTAAACCCCGATGTTACCCATAGTCCTCATTTGATCTACTGATTTTTCATCCAAAGAACTCCAAAATTGGTTTCAGGGTTCTTCAACTTAAGTATATAATTATAATAGTTCATTCAGTTGGCGTGTTTATTTCGGCCGTAACCGGTACAGTTATAACGATTACTCCTGAAGTTTTTTATCTATCATTTTGTAGCAACAAACTAACTGCTGATCGTCTCCGCCGTCTGTTTTTTATAGGTTGCGTACCGATCGCTGATTCCGGTGACTATCCAGGTGGGTTCTATTGTCCGTGCCACGGGAGCCACTTTGACGCTTCCGGGCGCCTCCGCAGAGGACCAGGTGCAGCAAATTTGGAGGTTCCTAATTACAAGTTTGTTGGTGACAATACCGTTATTATTGGTTGAGACTTCTCCTTCGTGATTCTTCAGTTTTCGTTTATTCGGTCTTGGGATCCTAGGAATTACAACAAATGCACACACATACACACACACACACACACACACACACCCGTACACATGAGATCAGCAAAATCGTTGTCTTGAAGTAACTGGGTCAGAATGCTTCTTTAGTGCCGAGGCACTTGTTTTTCTTCCTACACACACTATTATTGCCCCTTTTCTGTATTTAAAGCCGACTGGTACCAGTGAGGCGGTTCTCTTTACATAAATGACTGGTTAAACAAGAAGCAAATCAGGTTTATTCTAACCACGTGATTGTAATTTAGTTACCAATCTCGACTCTCTAGTATCTGTGACCATTGAGTTTAGGACACTATGTGACAAAACATTGTGTGACGGGGACGCCGTGGGTGTTGCCCAATGTGTAAATAAAATCGGAAATTAACATGCTGCGAAACAAAGCATGTATCACATGCATGAGCGTCATCCCCAAGTGAAATGCAAGTGTTTATCAGCGATGCTTACTACGACACAGGTAATTCAACACGCCTTAGATTGCTCGATTATTATCGTGTTTACTTGTGGAATACTCTTCACACATTTCAGGAACTTCTTCGAGAACTACACGAGCATATACATGCATTGAGTGTTCGTATCTACTAGATAGTCGTTGTCAAAGGCTTTAATCGATTCAAGATCCTTGATTGCAAATTCAGATGACACTGGAGTGATCAGATCATGAAGTTCGATCATCGAAGCAGCTTATTTCAAGCTGGAACACGTGGCCGTGAAATCCGGCTTTCCTTCAGTGGTAAGATGTGTGTAATACCGCAATTCCTAGTGCTCTAATTAACAATTTCGAAGGATGACTGCTCTGCGTTCCAAGCACTCGTATTCTGTCTGTTTTCTTAACATGACTCGGAAACTTTGCTCGAGGTGGGAATATCGGTTGGGCACTAAGTACTGACAGTCCCCTTCGATATATCGGACACGTTTCACATGCATGTGCTCATCTCCTACCCGTGGTCTATTTGCGTATCCTGGTTAGGATCGAAAGAAACGATGTCGTGATCAGGAGGTGTGACTTGGCTTAGAAATTTGTCTACGGATTTGGCTTTGATTGATGCCTTCCACCTTCGTTGATAGGACTTAAGAAAAAAGATCGTTGAAGTTGGTGATTAGAGATGCTCAGCCTCTTGTGCATCATAAGTACAGTAGCGTGAATGTGCCAAAAATAAGAAAACGTGCGATACGATGTGAAAAGTGTTATATACTTTGCTAACATTTTTACCCATGGATATCTTCTTTCAGTTATTATTGCTCCCACACACTGCAGGGAACTGCTGGTCGTTCATCTTTTCATTCTGATTGTATCTACCTTGACTTCTCTTGTTGAACTGTGTTTTTGTTGTAGTCTTAAATCGGGTAGGTGCGAAACGTTGTTTTTCCCCATTTTTGACCTATGCTCTGTTCTTATGTTTTCGTCATCCCTAACCTCACACGAATGCTAATCCGGAATTTTATATGGACTTTACTTTTCCTTGAATCGTCACATCGTACTGTTTGGTGCTTCATCTGTTTCTCGACTTGGCTCTTCTTACTCCCGTTGGCTTCTGGAATCTCGCTGGTATGGAGCTTATATTTATTAAAAATGTTTCATGGTCTCATTCATTTTATTTTTTAAACGAGTTCAGTGTATATATCGAGTCAAAAGTTACGTATCCACATGGGATTTTGCAGTATTTGCATTTCTGGGTCAACTATAGCGGCCGTAATTATTAGGGTACTTGAGTAAAAAACCTGATTGGGAAATTCCTGTTTCACTCGGTCTACTGAAGTGAAATTTTGATAATGAATAGAAATGAACCGGGGGAAAAAATTTTATATCCTCTTGAGACTCATGGCAAATGGAGTGAGCAATGATCATTCGTTTCGCTCCAGAACCTAGGTATGTGCTTTAGGCGTGAACTTTGCCCACTCGTCGGCATTGACAGATAACTAATATCAGAATGGTACTTTTCCAACCATCCCCGAAAGCGTGATTAGGTTTGCGCAACCTCTGGGGATCTCGAAATCATTTGGCCGTTACCAGTTTTCTGCCTTTGCATTTGCAGTCTTCTGCTCATGTATTAAGAGCGGTTTTGAAATTTCTGACCCAGCTTCCGAATAACCGGAGCAAGTGCGTCGCAGAGATTTCCTGTTGGGTAAAATTTCCTTATATTGAGAGAAAAAAATGGAGCGTTCTATCAAAAAGGATACAATGTACATAAAATAGCTGAATGTTGCGACCAATCAGGACCCACGGGGTTGCGTGAGATAACTGCAACAAAAGGAAATATCCTTTTCTAGGGTACATTTTGAGAAACATCGACGGACGATTTTGTCAAAAAACTACCTTTTCACGAGCCGAAGATGGAGTTCTAATTTTACCGTGATTTTTGTCCACTTTCTAGATTTGAATTTCGGAGCGTGCTTACGCCGCTGCCGGATTGCGCTACGTTTTTCAAGTTTACAGTGTCACCTAATTTTCCATAGAGGCAGCTGTGGACCCTCGTACATTCGCCTTTGGTCCAAAATCGCTGCTTCCCTCCCTGCGTCTTTCAGTCGAATATGGGTGTGAAGTGCCTATTGTTATTTGGAAGACATTTGGTTGGGGATTCTAACAGTTGCTTTCAGTTCTGTCTCTAGTTCCATGCGTTGTGCGAGAGAAGTGAACGCTGTTCTCGTACTGATTGTTGCGAATCGACCAACGTAAATAACGACGGAAGATATACCATTGATAAGGTTTGATCCACTTTCCATAGACCCAAAGTTTTATTCCTATTCATTCTCTTCTCACCATCACAGTTTTGTTTTAACAGAACGGGACTTCCCAACTTCGGTTTGAAGTTGACCATATATTAGTACGCAGAAATGGCTGTTTTATTTGAAGGACAATTTAAATAAGGAATTCTCTTCAACTATTTATTGGAAAACCTTTACATTAACTTGGGTCCAACGAATAACCGGAATGTTCAACTTCCAAGGTTAATGCCCAGACAGAGTTCAGTATTCCCCATTGTTGAATGAACACCCACTCGGTTATCGGTGACGAAACTTTCATGGTTTTGTATTACTCCGTTAGACTGATCGATACACAAAGCTGAAGCACAAGACGTCAGCATTAGGCGTCACAACAGCACGAGAACACAATGTCTGCGGTCTAGCAGGACACTAACATGCACTGAGGTTAGAGACAAAATGATTCCGACTTGAGTCTTCAAGTCCCGTAGTCGCACAGCGAAATGACACGGATCAGATGCCCCCTTGAGTGGGTCGCCGCAGAAACAAAGCGCGGAATTCGAACGGCCAACCCGACCCGCTAGCGAGAGAAAGAGAGAGAGAAGACGAACACAAACCGTGGCCGCGCGTTTTTTTGGTAATCTGCCAATAGAAGTCAGAAGTCAAGTGAGCTCTATCGTATATATAGTTTTGTGAAGTGGGTTTGGTCGATGGGTAACCAATCACGGAGTGAGGTTTGATGAAGATTTTTGCGGCCCTAGAAGAATTTCCAACTGCGCAATATCTAAAACAACGTCAAATTCAGGATACCTCGCAAAACATAGGTTCCCGTCGATGATTAACAACCACGCAGGTCGGCACTCTTGTGTCCTATTGATCAGCTGCCATCTAGTACAACCGATGCAATCAACCCCACATAAGCGCTGTTGAGCATACATCGTAGCGTTTAGCATAAGCGGGCGACCTTAAATGCATTGGGGAATGATTTAATAGACTGAACAGAACATTCTTAGTTTCATGACTTGTTGTATTTGAACCAAAATGGGAAGTGCTGCAAGAAGTTAGAGATACAAGGGATCCTTGCTATATATACATATGTATAATAGACATTGTAAGTATTATTTGGAGGAGTGAACAAAATTTACCCGCAAGCACACGACCGGTTTCGCGGTTATCGTTGCTTGTCAGGTATGCGTACCCGGTGCTCTCTTGTTCAAACATCCTTATACTTGTACATTCCTAATTGGTTTCTCACCAGAACCTAATTTTTAGCGTTAGAAGTATACCTGGGAGCTGTTCATCGAAGAGTCCTCAGAAGAACCACAACTGTGATTCGTTGATCACTCTTTGTCAGTTGGACTGAGCCAACCTTAGGAACGGAGGCAGGATATGTATGTATACATATTGCAATTGCTGTCTCTTTGATAATTGGGTAGGTCCCTAAGCTAAACTTCGGAATAAGGGTAAAATGTCATTGGCACTTGAGGAGATGTTAGCATTTGTTCAATACAAGTGGTACCGCTGGTACAGCACTAAATTGACGAAATCGGACCAACGTGCATAGCATGGTAATTCAATCTGCTTCGCTCACTGGTTCAGTTAAGCATCATCCGCGGCAGGGCTCGATCGACTAGCACCAAGACCGCCAGGTTTAGCTGTTCACCCGCACATGTCGATGTCGTTGCGAGGTGGACTAAACAGGCAGTGACAAGCGACGTTCATTCCAATTGGACGCTTCAGGTTGTTGTGGGACCGGTTCACTCGTTAACAGCATGCGTGGAAATAGCATAGGCTAGATCAGAAGTCAGGCTGAGCGTCTCTTTTGTCATGCCGTACAGCATGAATGAGCCTCAACTAGCTGAAGGGCAAACGGATCAGAACAGTAATTTTGGCTGAATTTTAGGAGCTATCTAGTGCACAAATTCACATCATTCCAGGCCATCTTCAACTTACTGAGGATTCAAAATAGCATGAGGTTGTTTTCACGTTTTATGCGTTGTCCGCCGAGACTTTTGTTGCGGTGGTACTTATTGTGAAGTGTGGCATTAGGGAGGTCGTTATGATGTCAACTGTGCATCCCTAAATAAGAATTTCCTGCAGTCACACCAACCGCATTGCTTGAACCATATATATGTCCCACCGATCAGTATTCTTCAAACTGCTTGCTAAGGAGAGCCAAATATGGGCACTGATATCAATTTTCGGGTGGGGTAATCAGAAACACTATACCATTTCAAAATTGAACTCGGGGAAAATAACATTGAAATGAGAAACCGTAAAGGGGATGTGAGAAACTGAAGTTTAATTTGAGAATAAGCAGCCATGGCAGGTCTTGCTCGTCCCTGGTTCATCTCATTGGCCAAATTAGCGTATCAGTGAGTCGTCCAAGATTTGTCACCTGTCTTCTCAGGCTCCTCGAGAAAAGGACTAGGACAGACTTTAGTGGTGCATCATGTGCCTTAGTGATTGGGCGTCCACGCATTTCGGTGCTCTGACAGACGGGCGACCAATCATGGAATGGTGACTAATGTGCTCAGTTGACCAATGAGATCCACTAGAGGCGAGCGAGAGTTGCCGCAGCCGCTTATTCTCGAATTAGGTTTACAGTTTCTGTCAATCACTTCACAGTTTCCCATTTTGTCATTTTCTCTTAATTAAATCTTGAAATGGTATAGATATCTTCGGGCTCAAATACAGCAAGAGCAGCTTCCCAAAGGTGGTTGAGGCATGACTGCAAAGAGAGTTTCGTAGCGATTTTCCGGTTCCACTTGTAGCCACTCCATTTTGACGAATTATCAATCCTTTATAGGCATCCGCAAAACTGAAAAAAGTTGTTTATGCGGGCCTGTATTTACATGACTATCTGATGGGCTGATCAAAAGAGCCCGCCATCAAACAGAAATGATACAAAAACCATTGGTTCACAAACATCATTGGCCTTTCAGTCAGTTACCTCGGTCCCTTTGCAAATAAGCTGTTGATGTTGGCTTTATCTGCGGAGTAGCGTCTGCCCAACCTGTCCCACGTTTCTGTCTGCTGTTTGCATTTGTTCAACTTCGCGGGTTATCAAATATTTGGTATGTCTTTGTTGTCAGTAGTATGCTTTGCACACGGATGGACGAACAAAATATCCCCCAGTGGCACACAACCAGCTCCACGGTTATTACCAATCGTCAGGTGTGCATACCCATTACTCTTGTTCGGCCGTCCCCATACTTGTACATTTGTTCGCTAATTTGGCGTAACAAATCACCGCGTGATTCATCATCTATGCATGCTCCTAACGATCCAAAGTGAGATTCTAGTGTCAGTTTAGAACGGTTGTTCTCTTTTTCCCGGCCCGTTTATTCATTCAATTCTGTTAACTATTGAAGAACTACTGACTAATGCAGTTTCTATTAAATACCCGCTAATAACCTGGGTGGTCATCCCGCATTTTCAACTGTGTATCGAAATGTGGGAAACTAACTTTTTTGCTTCGTAATTTTGCGGTACTTTTTAGTTAAAGAAATTAGTGGATAATCCTTTCTGTCCACCAGTGTTTTCTTTTTTTCCTTAGCGACACCCTCCCCTCTTATTTATACTGGCCAACTGGAGAAAAATTCCAAAATCTTTCCCCTCCGTCTGTCCATAATAGGCGTGTATTCTGCAAATTATCAAAGAACCTACTAATTTGGATGATATTAATTTCTGTGTGTGGCAAGTCTGCACACAGTATTATTTCGGACCCTACTCATCCTGTACAAAATGGCTTACGAAACTGTCGCTCGTATGCTTTGACACGTTGCGATTTGGATTCCGCACTCTGATGAGTAAATGGCCGTAGGTCATCATTTGCTGCTTACGTGACCCGGATTCCAAGGAAATCGAGAGCTAATTTTAGTTGGATTTCTCATTGGAGGTTCATGAGTCATCCTAGTTTTCCGTTTCTTGTTTTATTCCCAGGCGAGTGCAAATCCTTGACTGAAATGTGAAATTTCCTCTGCGTAAATGTCTGTATAAATCCAAATGTAGATACAGCTACTTAGATCGAGTACAGCTTTGATTCTTTTAGCCCAATTCAATCTGCTCTCCTACTGTAACTGTGCGGTAAATCAAAACGAACTGTGCAGACATTTATGGGCGAAATCCTTACGGTGAAGCATCTTAGCAATTGGACAGGTGTTTTTGTTGCCGCTGTTTATCCGCCTAAAAGAAACAGAAGAGACTACTGGACTAACGTGTGTCAGACCAACGTTGGGTCATGCTAGTTTGGCGGTAGACAACGGATAATCATGTTCGGAGAATGATACATGTGCAGCACACAGTGGGACAACGATTTTCGAAGAGATCACTTGGGGGACGTGAAAAAAGCAGAAATAGTAGAACCGACTTGAGTCCAGTGGGTATACCGTCAACATCAACGGTTACAAAACCAAACCAAAATGAGGGTCTGCAGGATGTATGTTACATGTGGTAGGTAGGCTTTTCTGACCCTGAAACATGCGAGCGATGCAGTATAACTTCCATCATCTCATATAGATTGCAGGATGAGCTGCCATAAACGCATAGGCCTTGCTATGTCGGTCGATGTCACGAAGTTCGAATTGGAAGAGAGACGAAAGTCGATTAGTTTCAGAAGTGTTAATGAAAAAAATGAAATGAGTATCTTTGGTCGTAGGTTATCATTCTGTTTTTAATAATAAGGTCTAACAGGAAGCGATATATATATGTATATATATTTAGATTTGAGAAGGCGTACACTGAGTTAATACGTTTATCGTGGTTTCGATCCAAGCTAGGACTCGTTGTCAAACGTTCAATATCTGGAGACCTGCCAACAGCTAAAAGTATGAGTATTCAGTTCTTAAGACTGCACCCAGAAGAAGGGGTGACATTTTCGGTAAAACTTCGCTTAGTTACTTTTCGAGGGACAGGTGTAGAAAAATAAAGCCTCTAAGTTCGCCTAATTTGGCTTCAAACCCGTCAGTCGTACGACGGAAACTAACACAAGTATTGATATTTTTTGCATCAACTGGTCGCAAAGTCACCTGGTATCAATGAAGCGCGTAATTATTTGAGTCCAGCTAGGACCAACACTACTAACTTATTGTCACTGAAATATTTCATGTTGAGTGACAATATCATCAGAATGCTTTGTGACTTGTGAGTACAAAACTATTTATATGCATAATGCTAAGTGGGCAGATACTAGAATTAATTCATTGTCGTAAGCAATAATATGAGCTAGGTAATCGGTGATCGCGTTATGGTTTGCTTACTACCCCCTTTCAGGTTTATCCGTATCAGTCTAGAATATATATATATATATATATATATATATATATATATCAGTGATACTCGCTGAACTTCTTCATCTTCGTTTCTGAGTTGTCATTACTCTGATTGGTGGTTAGATAACTGGAAACGGCGGCTGACTTACGGCATGCTATTACTTGTGTTTATCCTACCACCCCAACCCCATATCTAGTTCACGTGCTCTCAGCACTATTGCGGATAAGGGAAACAAAGCCCGAGAAGGCGGGAGAAAAGCTGCTGTTTCCTGTTAGGTTCCTCGCATGTGTTAGCTTCTTCATACATGTCATATTTTTTTATGTCTGCGTCATCTTTTTGTCCGTCATGATATACAGTGCATCGTTAACAGTTGTATTACCCAGTTAACCAAACCCAACTGAGGTGTCGACGCAGAATGTCCTGCATTGAAAATGTTATCAAGCGACCTGACCGCAATTTGTAGCAACATGTTATGATGTATTAAGCCACTGTAACGTCAACCGATCGCTCACTTAATGGCCTTCTCAATCGAAGAGTGATTTAAATGGGGCCAGACATAATGGATATTCATCCAGTAAACCCCTAGCCAAAGATGCCGGTGAACAGTGCCGTGTGCATTGCACACTGGCCATAGAAGGCTACCTAATAGATATTGTTGTGTTGGATTAACACGGTAAAAACGTTGCAAAATCGTCGGGGTTGTCGCCTTGGAACGAGCAATGTGGTTACTGCTACGTCGGTATGTATGACAGTTTCATCAGTTCCACAGAGTTAGTTGTAGCGAAGAGCAGCGTTTTCTCTTGTGAAAATGATAGGAGATCTCATTTTTGACAGATTTCCGAACATCCGCCGAGATTATTTCAGATGTTCTGAATACCAGTGAGTAAGCTGAAGAGTGTATGCGATTGAATACGATCGAGAACTTTTAAGAAGCTCAGAAGGTATTTGCATTGAGGTCGTTTACAGGACGCTAACGTCCACCAACGATTATGCTGTTGCTGAATTTGCACCATCATTCCAGTTTTTTCCCTTAAAGGATTGTGCGGTTGGCGTGGTAATTATCTTTGCTCGTTTCTGGGCTACGATTTGTGGATACATGCACCACAATGACCAGCAAAATAGAATATCTCCAAACGGCGGTTACGTAGTTTAAGAATCTGTGCGCACTGCCGGATGTCGAGTGGGATCGTCTCCAGTGGCGTGGCTTCAGCTCTCTCCAGGGAAGCAGCACTAACTGCACGAGGACTTGTGGGCCTGTGGGTCATTGTAAAAGTAACTGGAATTTCAAGGAAGAACTTAACAGGAGTGACAGCGAAATACAACAGCTGACTTCTCAAATGTGGATGCCATCAATATAGCAAAAATCTAGGATTGAAATGGCGATGAGTATTCATTTTGACGAGTAAATATCAGCATTCGCAGCTTACTTGTGACTGGGTTGTAGGGGCTCCTTGACAAAGAAGGTCATCTGCCCGAGAATGTGGATTGTTTGAATGTTGGATATTGACCGCGGGAAGCCAAGAGACCGTCGAGGCAGAATGCATATCAGAAATGCCTATATTTATTCAACCGACTAAATATTTTGATGAGTGTCTGAATCAAATAACGAAAGAGGAAGGTTTTTGAGGAGAAAAGAATGCGGTCACTGTGTTAGAGTGTGCAGTTTTATAGCTGACGTGTTTACCCTGAAAGAACCGCATGCGTTCCGGTTAAGACCTATCACTGTCGGTCGCCTTCTAAGTTGTTAGACGATTGTTCGTCCAGTTCCGAGTAGGTCTAGGTTTTCAGATGCACCTTTCATCTCTGCACAGAAAGCGAGGTGGCGGATTTGTTTCAGAAAATTAGATTACCAGTAGATTGGTTCACGTTCCTCTTTGTTAAACCCTTCCTTTTGCCTGATGAACTCATAAAAGTAAGGAAAATTCAAATTTTAATCAAAAAAACGTAAACCTAGGGAATGCGTTTAATTTGCAAATGGATTGGCCTCGCCAAGTCGCAGCGTAAGCATTGGAGTCACGAGAGATTCTATAGGAAGGAGGCCTGCCAGGTGAAAGCAAACCATACCCTAGACATCATTATTTGGCCCCGGCTGCTTAGCTGACAAGTATGAACACATCCATGGGTAACCACCGTTACGGCTGCCGTTCCCGTATCCGCAAAATAGGGGGTGGATCAGATAGCATGGGGATCTGTTATGGTATGGAGCGGATTGCGGCGTTGTGTGCATCGTCTGTCGTACGCCTAACTTTGCGTAGAAGCCCCTATCGAGGAGCTGGAGATATGGACTCTCAGCAGTTCTTAGCATGAATATCTAGCTTTTAATTGTTGTTAACCATTCGAAAAGGTTACTCCAGAATAAACCCGTCCTCTAATTCGGTTGGCTGAAGAAACCTCGAGACTTGGCAATGGGTAGCGACTTGCATGGAGGGTGTCATTCAGACCAGTTAAAAATTTCTGTAGATGCTGAACGCGACAAATTATGTCGCTGCGATTATGAATGGGGTATTGGTGGGTAGTGCGTAGCTTTTGTTATAACGACAAGCTGGTGCAAACGATCCGACTCGACATCGGTCTCTGGGTTGGCTGATCGAGTTATTGGGTTTTCTGCGTCGGAACTGAACTCGCTCCATGGAATGACGGAAAAATTTGCTTTCGCTTTGATGCACAGGCTTAAACCAGGTTTACAAAGGGCTGTATATTTCAATCGTCATGGATATACATGACGTCAGTGCGATTTCAGATTGACAACTGCAGCGCGGAATGAGTAAAGGAATCGCGAAAAAGAATTTATTGGATAAAACACGTTGAGATGACGAGATTATCTCGAAATGCAACCATTCAATCCATTGGCTTCTTGATAAGCTCAAATTAGTCCGGAATGCAAATTAACAGACATGACAGTGTTGCATTAAGAAGTTGTGTGTAGTAATTTATTCGTTCATAAATCAGCAGTCAGCAATAGAAGATAATTGGAATTCAGGCAATCTATACACAAGAGCGAAAATCTTGATGACCTCGGTTATGCCTCCAGGCGTATGAGAAATAAACCGTCAGCAGAGTGAATCACGATAATGGTGTGATTATTCTGGCACACACTAAAAGCCAATCGAAACCAAAGTACAAGCACACTGGATACATTCGCGTGCTTGCCTGTGTGTATGTTCATGATACACGCGTCTCCCTAGTTGTCCGCCAGAACGAACTCTGCCGCCATCACGTGAGTTTGTGCGTGTAGGTTTTCGTCGGTCGGATCAGTTTTCACGCAATGATGGAAGGGGGGTTCAGGCTCAACAGTGTAGATATAGCATATCAGAGTTAGAATCCCGAGAAACAGAATTGATTGTTCTAAGGTAGTTCGAGCCATGCTGGATGTGGGACAAAGAGGAGGACTTCTAATACACTTTCCGGTTGATCTCGAGATTGCAGCAAAACCCGAGACAATGATGATTTCGAAGGTAAGGCGGATCACATTAGTCGGAAAGGTGGTATATGTAAGCACCGGCGTACAATTTTGTCAAAAGTAGTAAATACAAGATGGACTGTTTCTATAATCCGATCAAGTTTGTTCTTTTAAAGCCTCAAAATGCCTAATGCTCTTCCTTGTCCCATTTGAGTAGAATGTTCATGCTCATGACGCGTTCCTCTCCCATGAAACTGGGAAAAGTGAAGGGACCTACTGCAATTCTGGGGCTTCATTTGATTTTGGAGGGGTGAAATGCCTGATTTTTCAAGGTGTAATCCTTATTTAGAATGTTTGAATAAGGTAGTCATTTTGTGGGTATGGGCAAAACATGTTTAAGCCATTTCAATTTATTCACAATTTGTCTCTTTTCAAAAGTTAACCTTTAGTTTCAATACCTTACGTCTAACCCACTGGGCGCCTCACATAATTCTCCCAGCCTATTCTACCAGTGTTACGAATACTGTGAAGACAAGTGTGTGTAAACACAAATTCTTCACTTATCTTTTACCTACAATGGACATGTTTTTGAACTCTAGCAGGAATGACCTTACCGCAGTTGCGTATACCCGACCTTAGGTCGATAACCGGATGTCACGCTGAATGCCACTCGGACCCTCTGTGTTTGCGACGGCACGTCATCCGATATACGACCACCAGGTGAGATGCAAATTCCCAATTAATTAAATCCGTGTACTTCACCCAATTCTTCACCTACGGGAACAAGGTTCGGCTTTGTGCCAGTCTAATCTTGCCATGACGTTCTACACTTAGGAAGTGCAAAATGCACCCCAAACGTCTTTGCACTATCGTTTATACAGTCGAGAAAGACCGATTTGAACATGCCTCAAAAATGGGCTCATTATTATTCGCTTGATGTTCACTCCAAGGAATTCAAAAATCAAACAATTTGTTTGACTGAACTATCCACAAAGCTCTCTTGTTTTCCAATGTTCCTCCTTTTTTTAGTGCTCGTCTGCTTCCCTTAAGGATACTCAGCGCTGCGAGTTAGCAGCTAAAGTCAAAGAGCATAGCAGTTGTCGAAATAAAAACTACTCTAATAACTTCCAGTGACAGCATGATAATTTTTCAGTGAACAATCCGGCGAGTACAGCTTGTTGAGTAAGGGACCGTTAGTCGTTACTGTTATTGGCCGAATACCTAACAAGCAATAAGATGTCTACAGGCTTCGAATACATTTAGCCCAAATCTGGAATACAAATATCCAAATTTGAATTGCTGTTGTACACTGGACGGTATCGCCTTGTTCATTGCATTTCCTCATGAGACTAACTCCAGTAGCTAAACATCATCGTATTGGGCAGCATTACAGTACATTGCTGCACTAAGCTTATTATTGTCTGTCAGCCCCAAACTTAGGTTTCCAGATAAGCCATGCGTACCTAACAGCCGAATGGCATTTTTAAGCGATGACGAGATTCATGGATAACCTAGTTTGTCAAGACCGAAAATGCTGTTTGGCTAATATGCCATGGAGACCCGTGCAACGGACACGTGTATTAGCGTTGCTTGCACGACCGAAAGAGAGCAGTACATGTCACTGCCGAGAAAACAATATCGACTGCGACCACTAAGGCCTATGTGTCCTTAGTAGCTCTACTTTGGGACCACCCTACTTACCTCAAAATTCTGCGTTTGAAACACTCACTGTTCGTATCAGAAGTTGAATTTGTACTACTTTATCTAGATCCGAACCTTTCACGAAAAATATCTTGAGGCTTTTTATGGTACCATTCAACTACTATTCCACCAGTGGTGCCCAAATTGAAATCTTTGATGGTGATGGCCTTTGACTTATTTTACTCCGTGTTCGGTTTTTATTTTTATTCCTAAATTCCTCGTCGCCATAACAGTGATTTTCGTAATGACGAGACTACTCTTTGCCTATAGCTGATCTTGTCCCAGCGATGCCTTTTTCCGCCAGTAATCTATCCGGTTTTGCTACTGATTTAACGGATTGAGGCTGCTTTGTTAAATTATCATGGTCATTAGACTGGTAAATCTGATATCACACAAAGTGTCAACAACAGCAGCTCTGATTATCGACTTACTGGATACCTAAAATATGTACACTTTGCGACGTGTCGTCGCTGTGTGCGACACGTACAAAAGTGGTTCTGTAACTGATCACCAAAATTCAAACACAATCGATTGGGTGATTTCGACAGTTTGATCAAACAGCTTTTATCAGAGAAAACGGAAAAATGAACCGATCTATAGTGAGTCATCTTTTGCTATTTGGTTGTGCGTGCGTCCCTGTAATTTGGCCCTTTTGTGGGGAGTCCAGTCTCCCTATTTCTCGTTCCAGAAATGCAATAAGAAAAACGACTGATTGTTTACTCTACCAAAGGTTGTCGCCATAGTCAAATTGGTATTTCTTCTCGTAATAGTAGCGCTAACCGGAATAGCTCGCACCGAAACATGGATACGAATTATCAGCACCCACCACGGGCCTATGATGTTGAAAACTTCAAGGAGATATCGTGAACTGGAAATAACATATGAGCTTGTTTGCAATTTATTCGTATTTTCTGCAACTGAATAGAAACATCATTGCGTTGATACATTTTGTTTAATGACCGTCATGAAATGGTCGCTTTTAGCTTTCGCTAGTAGTCGTTGTTCTGACTGGCTGGTCATAGCTACGGGCGATAAAGAAGCTATAACGTATTGTGTCAAGTAACATGGGCGAAGACTCCTCACAGTTCCAGACTATTCCGTGGATTATATCACAAACACAGTCTAACTAAAGTGACCAATGAACGAAATTTTACTTCATTCTAAATTAGTTGTTTGAAGTATCCGGATAGAAAGTTTGATAAATAGTTATCAATTAGGACATATGAAACGGTTACCGAAGATTCAATATTCAAGTCTTCGATCGCCTATAATGTCACTCGAATAATTCACTATTACTATGTATTTCATGTGGATTTCAGGACTGGTAATATGGGTTAGGTTTAATAGAAAATACGTGGAAGTAAAGCTAATCGAGGAATTGTACATGCTGACAGGTTAAAGTTGAATATCGACGTTGATACTGACTAAAGATTCAGCAATATGTTCAGGAATACTGGCTGCAGTCATCACAGAAGCAGTCAGTCGGATCACTGTGTTTATAAATGCCGGTAAGGTCGAAAGGAGTATTACAAACTCAGGTGTGATTATAGCCGATTACAATTCTCCGCCGGGTGGAAAAAGCACTTGTTGCAGCTTAACACCACAGCACGGACACGTCTCGATTGGGACTGAGTAACCAGGGGTGCGTATCAATTCGCCTGCGCACATAGCCTGATTGTTTTAGGTATCATACTTAAGTTATACTAGACGACCAGCAAGCAACCGAAACAACGAATTTCGTGCAATATACAGTGATCCATCATGCAAGAGATTGAAAATGCTCCAACTTAGCAGACTACAAAGTAAGAAACAAGCTGGATGGTTTATGGATCAGGGCCTTCAGATGATCGTTTGTAAAATTGCATGGATATCTTCGGTTAGAGAACACACAAATTAGAGTCATTGAATTCTACATTAATTTTTGGCGTCGTTTCACGAGCAAAATTTTACGCAAAAAGAAAATTCAACTTTGTAAAATGCGTCTCCAAAATGACTATAAAGACCTCCGAAATAAATTGATCAAAATGTGTGCAAATGCTCCTGGTTGAAGTGAGAATGCTTGGTCATAACTATCAAACACTTGGAATCCCGTATTCGTGAAGCACAAAATAATTCCACTTGGTTTGCTGGGTCGGATCATCAAGCACTACAGTCCTTGTACTATCCCCGGCGTGGTGTTCACAATAGAGACCTCGTGTCGGAACATCGCCATAATTGCGCCGGTTCAAATCTGATGGCCAGTTTGCACATATTTATGATGACTGCAGAATGACATTGAACAATTGTTCCTAACGGTGCATCTGTTCGACTGAGAAACCAAGCGATTTTGTCCATCGCCTTTCGGCGTCCAAAGGCTCTCGTAGGACTAACCATTGATCCCTAAGTGCACTGTCTGAACACCATTCGGTGTGGCCTCGTATTTGAACTGCTAGAGCACTTGTGCTACAAGTGCTAGGGTTGCTTCTATACATCGGTTGAAATCCAGCCGAGATCGAGGACTTTTCACAGCTGAGTGTTTGATATTAAGCTAAACGCTGATCATTCACAACTACCCTAAGACAGAGCATCTAGTACAATAAAAGTATTGAAACTCCGGTTGAGTTAGTCACTGTGATTATTCAGATTTCTTTGAAGACGGTCTTTGCTGAATCGGGTCCTTAAAAGATTATGTCATAGTTCGTGGTCGTGCATTTTGCCATAACTGTCGGTTGTAGTGTTTCGCTCCTTTCAATGGAGTCACTGACCACAAAGGATAGACCTCTGGAGTAGCACAGTATTTTGTGTCCTGGACACATTTTTTCCTACAAAGGTTCCTCATTCGCTCATAAATGTATTTGATCAATTGTCAAGTTTTGGTCATTTGGAACCTTATATGAAATTCACACTGTTCTCTATACCTTACATTACAACTCTCAATTTATTTGAGATTCGGCTAGAACTATAGTTATTTTATTTGATATCGTGTCCTGCAACTCGTTTCTTTGATCAAACCTATATTATATTATGTTACTTTTAATTTCATTGATCGTTATATCATCTATCGGAGTGCTAAAGGACATGCAACATGTTGATTCACTGGTTCTCGACATTTAGAACATGCGCGGCATCCAGAACATCTAATCACACCGACTATTTGCTAATGTATAAATAATCTTGGCCACAACACGTGAAAATTCTTTGCTCTTATACTGCCACTCTTGCCTCGTGAATGGATCTCCAATGAGAAAGAAGATCTTCAACGTTCTTCAGTCATCAAGACTGCTTGTCAACCAATTTCGGTTACCTGTTCTACCATAACAGGCACAAAAATACAACCTGGAGTGATATTGAAACTCTTATGACCTATACACCAAGCTTAGAGATTAGAACCTGTGAAAATAACCGAAACGTACTTTGTCTAACGTCCACAGTTTTCTAACATTATCACTTTAAATCGTAATGCGGAATACGGCCACTATAACAGGTGTAAAGGGTAATGAACAACTTCATACACTGGATTGACTCTGATACCAACTACGCAAATGGAGACAATGAGAAGCCTACAACAGCTGAGAAGCACGTTCGGGATTCACTTGCAAATCATGTGTTCACATACAAAGCAGGAAGAATCCCGATTGGTGCTACCAATTCGGACCCATGGGATTTGAGATATGTTCGAAATTTACGACCGCCTTTCCTATGGTTTTGACTGGCTGGTTAGTTATTCAAGCTAAAGCGAAGCTGCTCCGAATCGTGCCGCTTGACATGCGCGTAGACTGACTACAAATTTACACGTACGAAAATTAGATAGTGAAAAAATGAACTCAAAAATTGGAGAACAAGCTTGTTTTTAGTGACTCGTATTCGTGCCATTAGACCACAATAAATCAGAAAAAACCACGTGTTCCCGTGGCACAATGTATACGGATTACAACACCGGGCGCTTATGTGAACGTGTCCGCGAATGCCACTCTGCGTGGTTGAGCAAAGAATGAATCACTCGTTAGTTGAGCATTTTCACATCCACAACGGAATAATGAATGGGATGCAATCTTTTAGCCTCCGCAGTCAACAGTCTATGTTGGCAAATTGTCATATTTTGAACATTGCGGAAGCTGTCGCCAGCCCCATTCATAAGCTTTCTCTGAGCGTTCAAAATAAATTTGTGGTCATTCTTCAACTCTGTTTTGCAACCTTCCTCCTTTTTTAAGCAGTGGTAATGCAGACAAAGACTGACGCAGTATGTTCAGCCGTTTTGTGGTTATTCGTCGAACACCACCGTTCCCTTTCTCACATATTTTCATCTTACTCATCCGATCCCTTAAACTTTGAAGATTTTAATATACCTAGTAATGTAATGAACCAAGAAAGAATCACTGTAAACTAATTTGTTTACTAACCTTTTTTATCCAAGTAACTGACTTGGTGAATCGAACAAGAGAGTGAACGAACGAAGGCAGCAAGGAGCTGTGCGAGGTCTTTGTACAAACCAAGCTCAAGTCTGTCAACATAACACATAACCGGCACTCATCTTACGGCAAAGCTTTTGGACGATTGGTTGAGGAACTTGGGCTCCCATTGCTTGTTCGCACTTCTTCACAGCCTTCAATCTAACGGAAATGCTGCTTATATTGGTCGTAATCCTTGAATCGCTGTTCCGTCCTGAATTCCTTGTTTGGAAGTAAAATTCGATCATCGAATTGCTAACTTTCTAATCGTGTGTCGTAATGGATGGGGGTCCAGTTGAGCTATTTAAATTTCAGCAATTTCAAACCTGTTTTCAGTATGTATCCTCTATTAGGATCTTTAGACTTGTTGTTCACATAGTGAGTGTTTCATAAATGTAGGTGACGTCGCATTCGGTCGGCTAACTGCATCCTTCACATTCATTGGCTAGTCAGTAGTGTTGACTTTTGACCTTCTCATGATCGTGGGCTGGCAACCAGACTCCGGTTGTTCTTATTTGGTCTGCGACCCACAGACTGAAATTTGGCTTGTGCAGTTAGGCTCTTTCAGCTGTGAGCCATTGTTGCGATAATGTGTAATCATCGAAGGATATTGTCATGCTAGCCAATGGGAAAAATGTGATCACAGCCCTGAACTCGGTCAGCTTCATCCACTGCACACAGCATATATTGTCGAAGTTTTCTTTCAAACAAAATGACTCGTGTTGTTTTTTTTACTTCTGTAATTTCCAGGTTGATCAACCAACCGTTTAGAATGTTGCCATCCCAATGCCCACTACTAGAATGTGACATTTTAAGCAGATAGTTATTGATACGTCACAACCTAGCACTATTTTTCCACGATAACATCGTGGAATATTATTTACATGCAAACAACTGTTACTTCAGTTTGGTAGGTCAAGTAAATTTTTGTGGCTATTTTCCAAACATCCGTTTATTCGACGGAAACCACTCCCGTTGCTTTTGTCATTCATCGATCCAGGGCTGGAACAGTCTGATTCTGTCTGCTCTATCGGGGTGTGCGACCTGGATTCTGGACTTTAGTTGGCCTATCACACATAGAGCGCGAGGCTGTTCGCGGCCCAGTCATAGACTCGCACGTTCAAATGCAAACGAAACCCGAAGGCTGCACTCGCAATTCACGATGGGGAGTGAATAAAAAATATAAATCATATTTGGATCCCAATGCAACCTAGACGTGTCTAATTCATGAATATCCGGAGCGTCATTTTTTCACCTCCCATATATTCAATGTTTAATACGACTTTTATAGATTTTCCTGTCAGCAGTAGTTTAGACCTGATTCGAAATCGGATGCGTCTTTCTACACGTTTTGCACATAGCTGGACACTGAATAAATCCTTTATTGACCACTATGACTAGTTATTGATTCTACGTTAGCCCTACTTTCTGCTGCTGAATGTGCCCCATTAAAATGTATTAACTTTCCTAATTCTCAATGGATTCGAAAAGTATCTCGTGTCCAAGTTATTGGGAAACCAAAGTATTCAATAAACAAACATCAACAACAGTGAACATGGGCTTACGACGCCACCTAGATTGGAAATGAAACGAGGACAATCTCAACGGCAGACTGAGTCGTTAGAACCCCTTGAAAACTTACCTCACTATAAAGTGACAACAAAAACTCAGATTTCAGCAGTGTCCGCAGGTATTTCATAAAACAACGCTCAACTAGAAATTTGCATATGCGAACAAAAACTGATTCCTCTGACCACCTTTTCTTGTTGTACCACGGGAACAGTTTATACTAGCATATTTCAAATAATCACATGAGACCGGTTTCTGTTTTTAGTCCTAATGAAACTGTTAGTGCAGCAGTTAAATCTGAGAGCTCTCAGGTCAGAACAGTGCCAGAGCCAGGAGCTGATCTATCAACTATGGTGAAGTTTAGTTCAAACGTAAGGATACTTAGCCAGTGGAGCTGTGATTGGCCAACTGGCGATCAACCAATATACAGCCCTGACTAATATCGATCA
>LUCM01001678.1:0-21176 GCA_008360955.1 Fasciolopsis buskii
CTTCCAGGCATGATTGGATCTTCGGCTTGAGATAAGCCATCCTGTACAGCTCGTTGGATCATGGAGGCACGCAAGCCGTCACACCACGTCAAGGTATAGTCTCGTTCAGACAGCTCACAAGAACATGATCTGTGATGGAAAATTTCCTTTGTAATTTGTCATATCGACAAAGTGGTTACATTTTTTGTCTCAGTGATATCAATTCATTTTATTTTATTTCATTTCAGTTTGGAAGACCATAAAGCCTGCACCAACCTGCTCAGGTTTTCGTATCTACCTCACAGCATCTTCCGGTCAAATAATAAAGGAGCGGCAACAATGATGGACTAACCACAGAATGATAAGTTGAAGAACTATACAGACAAAGAAAGGTTTCGAATGCAAGAGCGCTACTGACTGCGGCACTGAGCCATGTCACTTATTGTCTCCAACCGTCCCCCGAACGATCTCGTACACTCCAACCCGGTAGTCCATCTGCGCCTACACTGGTTATCCGGAATCATTCTGCAACCATTATCTGCCTCAGAGAACAGCGTACTACTAGGCAAGCGTTCTATGGGTATGCGCAAATCATGTCTGAACCACCATTCTGATTCAGTAACTGTTCTGAGGACTGGTCTCCAGGACCTAGTACCTTATGCCTAACTTCTTAGTTACCCACAGGATGCTCACACCATTTTCTACCAGTACTATTCACAAACCGCAAACGTGCCTCGTTCCAGCGCAAGTGTAAGCCTTGTAGTACATAACCCTAGCAGGATTTTATGCAGTTTCGTCAATGAGTAGCCAAGATCACTCACTCGTAAATTCCACGATACTGGATTCTAAAGTAAACCAGATTAAGAGCACAAACAAAATTCACGACCACTCAGGCTCAAAATGAAAAAGGATGTCATTGTCCAGAAGCAGGCACTGATCCACGCGTGTCCCAAAAGGGTGGCTGTCGAATTCGCGGGGTTAGCGAGAACGAAATAACTTTCAGTCAAACAAAACCATGTTCCGAATTCTTCTGCACTACGGTGGTCTCACAGTCCGGTATAAAAGGTGATTTTCGAGGATTTTCTTCAGCCTTTGGTTACACCACCCACCAAAATCCTTCTGAACCAAGGAAGGCAACGGTTAGAAATTGGAGTAGGGATTTATCTCCACTTTCGTACTCCCCGCTGTCAATGCGCTGCTTGCAGACTCGCCAGTTAAACGTCATCCAGCGAATCGGAACCCTTTTCATCGATTTTGCAGCTCACGCTCCAACATTTTTGGGGCTAATGGATACATTCATTTCAGAATGTAATCAAAGGAGATCGAGTGGCGGCCGCCAGCCTCACGGAAGGGATGCAATATGTGTCCTTAAAGTTCAGGGTGGCTAATTTTATGGGCGCGCAGTTGTAGGTGCGAAACAAAAGTTTTATGTTTAGCAAATTGTAAACACGGAGCAGTCAGGATATTTTCTGGCAGAAGGCCTGTTATGGGTTATCGTCTTGCAGCGGGCACGTGATTGACTTTGCAATAGAAGAAACCCCATCGGAAATGAACAAACTTCAGTCGTGAATAGCAGGGGACTTATGAGGTCCGAGACATCACCTCATTCTCAACGTCGGCCACAAAATTTCTCATATAGCCCACTTTGGCAAACGGAAGCTATTTTGATAGTCACCTCAGATGAAAGCAGGGTGTTTGTATGAAGTCTTTGAGGATTGCCAACGCAGAGTAAGCGATGGTGAAAAGGCGGTGCTGAGGACAGCGACTTTTGACAGAGAGAAGAATGCAGTGCACGGACGAGGGCTGCCATGTTGGAGGTTATTTTTGAATATCAATCGCTGTAGTAGAGGCTTGGAAATACTTATGTCCTTTTGTGTTCGCCACAAACACTGTCGTAAATATCCCGAATAAGCGAGAGTTGATGATATTACGGAAGCACTAAAGACTCACAGAAAATCACCAGCGAACATGGGAGGAGAGAATAGGGAAGCCGGTGAACCACTTACTGAAGTAGGTATTTTCCTGAAGATTCTCACTGTGATTAAAAGTCATTGGTGAATCACCGGTTTTCTCACTTCTAATGAGACTATGTGGAGCTGGAAAGCAACGTTCAATCCAGGAGGTTGGCACGTTACATACCCGGCACACATGGCGAGGCGGAGCAGTGGATAGCCAAGTCCTGTAAAAATCCCCTCAACCACATACCCCTTCGTTGTTGTGGAAATCCGGAGGTCCCAGCCACGGCAACTGGAGGATGAACATCTCCACTTCCCGTTCCAAATAGTTTGTTTGGTGGATAACTTCAGTGTGTGGCGGTCACAGAAACACCGGTGAGTTCAAGGATCTGGGGTTGTTGGAGATATTGACAATGTGCCTTCATTACTTTCTAGAGAGATGGTAACACTGACTCTCGATCTACATGCCCCACGTTTGAACACCAGGCGAGGGGAGGGGTTACACCGTGTGTGGGTAAAACATAGGTGGGGACACTGCAGGAGGTGCACTGCTAACTTGGGAACAACTGGCCCATAAGGAGTTCAGAAGCTAATTAAACCGAGTGGGTGCTTAAGTATGCTGTTACGTTGAGGGCAAAATGGCGCAGGAATGCCATCGTTTCATTGCATAGATGTCCGATTTTTGAGAGATGTCAACACATCCACCCAGCCCATATATTAAGAAGCAGTGCAAGCAGCGTGAAAGTTGCTCTGGCTGTCGGATATCTTAACTTCATTTGGATACATTGGAGTACTCCATCACTGATGTTCCCCCTATTTTCTCATTTCTGTCGAGATCAGTCGCGGACCTCGTATTACGTTTCCATGCAGCAGTTGCCAGCTGTCGTGAAACTTGGGCAGCTAAGACCGATTATTTCAACGCGGATCTCGTATTACCTTTGCTTTCCCTTAACCATTGTGCCAAACTGTGCGTTATCCTCATTCGGCTCTGAAAATTGCGACATCAACAACCCAGACACTCGGCCGGTGCAACGAAAAGGCAGTCGGAAACAGTAGCAATTCGGGTATGCTTTGATCAGAGCTTGCCAGCGAGGCGTGCGTGGGCGAAGTGCGAGTGGCCACCGCGCTGGGCGGTCAAAGTTCGGTTAGACAAGCGATCCGGAGGAACAGCTCCGTGTTTTGCCACAATCTGCTAAGCTGCTTTCAGTCACGGTTGCTGCAAGCAACCTCAATATTGGCAAGGTGGCCAGTCGGAACTGGAATAAAGTGTGATAAATTGGCCTGGATTAGAAAGATCGGAGTGCACCGCAACCGGATATATAACGTTCTGCACAAAAGAGTCGAATTCTTGTCCGGTGTAAAAAATGTTCTCGGGAGGAGGAATAATCATTGAACGAAAACTGCCATGTGAAAACCCAAACAATGAGCTTTCTGGATTAGCGCCTGACCGGGGGCAATACCGCCTAATGTTCAACGTTTTTCGCCAAATTCCGAGCATTCAGGAGCGTTTGAATCTGCTGTAACTCCGTGTTTTTCAGCCCAGTGTAGCAATGGAAAAAGTAGCAAAAAAACGAGCACACTGTGAGTAATCGAATGAAGAAAATTTGCCACAAAGAGGCAGCGGAACAAACACGGTTGTAGAAATCGGATCAGGATTCCAAGACCCTAAGTCTAACGGTCTGAAGATGAGAAGGTCCTGTAAAGCATGTGAAAATTTACATTTGTTCTTGGCGACAATAAAATAAAATATGCTTGATTACGTTCTTGTACCACAGTGTGGCAGGGGAATATAAAAGAATTTGAAGTGATGGAATGCCAAAACATACGATTTCAACTAAATAGCGGAACAAGTAATTTGTTGATCACATCGATTCTGGTGGTTTGCTCTGGTCAACTGCCTTCTACCGATCTTTAAAACACCTCTAGAAGGCGGAAGCAGGGGGTGTGGTGCGCCAACCTTGCTGTGCCCGTAAATCGTTGCTAACAAGCTCCCTACCGATGTGCTTCAGCCATTAAGGTCGATCTTGCTGCGCACGAAACCTACGGGATTACTTTAAAGATGCAGATAAACCAAGGAAACCTGAACAGGAAACAAGAAATCAAATGTAAGACTTGTGGTTTTGCCGAGAATTTCTTGATGGAGATTAGCGCCGACAATAAAGAGTGAAGTAACAAAGAAATACCTGGCAGGGCTTCGAATGGCAATCTTTTGAAGAGGATTCCGGTGACTGGTATTCACGCGAGGTTCATCCCGTCAGGCGGCGTGCCAAATAAAATCCCGCTTCTCGTATGCCACCGAACCCGGGCTGGATGGTCGAACATCCCATTATGGTGCAGTTCGTTCTTTTTTACCGTCCTTTGGTCTTGAATTCTTAAAACACTAGACAAGACCAAAGGAGACAAAGTGAGGCCATTACGGAAAATGGATGCCGTACAAGCCGGCCAACGTGAGAAATGTGGCGGGGACACAGACACAACCTAGGCTGTATCTATGAGAAGTCTTTTGAATCTTCCCCATTTTGCATCACAGAATAAGCGCACTCAGGAAAACGTTCAAAAATCAACTGTACAACAAATGTCAGCATTTGCGGCATTTGCAGTCTTCTCATCTCCAGTTGGAAAAAATGGTCTTCTTGTCCCGTTTAACTTGTCCGCGAAACGGGAAATCGCACAAGAACAGCCAAAATCTCAGTAGATAAGCGCGGGTCAATAAATGGAATCGCGAAATACAAAACAAGTTGGCTGAGTGATAATTGCGTTCATAATTTAACCAAAACCTTGATGTCTAGATTAACCAAAAGCACTAAGTGAATTTGAATGAATCATAATCCATTTAAATTACAGTTATACCACACTACACGTTAAAAGGAAGTCCTGCGTTTTATAATGCATCTTCCGTTTTTGCTATAAACAAAGAGTTATTCGAATCTCTTTAGAATTCTCTTCAGCACCATCGGTAGAGAAATAAACAAGTTTAGAAGATAATAGTGACTTCGGACGGGAAGATGCAATGTGTCTGTGCTCTCATGAACATAACCCGGAATGTGATGGGCTAAGCACGGGTTTTCTAGCTTTTAAATCAAAGTTAGATAAGACTTCGCCAAGACATTTTAGGGCTGATTATCAGTCACACACTGCGAGTCAATCCATGTTCAAACAAAATGAAGGTGCGTATCGCCGAGGCACAATTTGGTTGGGAAGCATTGGTGGTAGTTGCCATAAGGCCGGGTTCCTCAGAAGTCAAGAGGGTTTTACGGTAAAGATGAAGATCAATTTGGATGCAATAACGGGATGGAGAAGAGTCAAAACCAAACTGGATATCATATGAGTTGAATGGAGAGTGGTTGTTAACAACATTGAAGAGCCAAAATAATGCCGAAGCTGAAGCAGCAGGAGACCTACAAGGTTGCATCAAACTATTTATGCGACGGAACTATATGAAGAATTGTGGACAGAGAGAGAATGGAACTCACAAGAGCTGCCACGAAACTTGTGCGGCTAGGAGCGATTGTGATGTATGGCGGGAAGAAAACGAGTATATGTAAGAATTGCAATCAGTCAGTAAATGCACTTGCCATGGATGACTTGAGTGTTATCCCTGTTTACTATCGGATATTTTGGTGTTCTGTAGCGGTAGGGGTCTGGGGGTTTGGGGATCGCACGGCATTTCGATAGTTTTAGTATCACCGTTTTTAGCCAGTCGTAATGGTTCATCTAAGATGAGGCACCCGGGGAGGTCATTGACGTGACTTGGTTTGTCTTAGGGTTACGCGGCCCGGTAATGGAGCTTCAGATCCGGGTTTGCTTACCTCAGGTTCAACTTGAAGATCGTGCAGTCCTCAATTAGGTCACTGGCTTCCGCGATTTAAGTAAGTGCCCATCCGAAAGGTTGAAGCTTCAGGACTTGTTCATACCCACGTATTAGGCTTTATTCATAATGGGGATAGTTTAAAATCTAATTTTGAGTCTCCATTTGGATAGGGTATACTTTTAGCGGGATATAAAGATATTTTCGGCTAAATCATCGTCGTCCATTTGCTGGCCCGAGTGTTAAAAATGTCTCCGGCTATTTGGCTGACAACTGAACCGAGAGCCTCAAGCCAAAAGGTGATATCCAATTTAATGTCGCCAGCGAACAGGAAAGGAACACAATTCTTATAGGGTGGACGTCATTATTAGAGTACATAAGAAAAAGCAGCGGATCGAACGCAGTGCGATAGATTACGCCACCAGTTGCTGGCCTGGAAAAGGAGGTGTAACCGTTCGCTTGTACCACTTGATTCTGGGTGACGGATACGAGGGGAACCATGGAGGTTTTTGGTCAGTGATCACTTAGACTTGAACATGTTCATCAGTCCACGGTAGGATATTCTATCAAAGGCTTTGACCATACTCACGTGAACATGCTGATTAGTGTTGACAAGCTTTTTGCCTACAACGGTCAAGTTGTGTGTCTTTCTTGCCTATGGGGAATATAATAATATTTTTGTTAATAATAACTTATATTTCTCAATTTGCGAGAGGCAGGCACAAGGCAGGATCAAGTTTTTACAAATATGACGCACAGAAAACACGAATAACATAAATCGAAAGAGAAAGGGGGTGAGGACAACCTTGGGTTCATGTATATATTTCTACATGCGAGAGTCATGAGCAAGGCGACACCAAAATTTTGCAAAGAAAGTACAGTTCAGACGGGGAGAACGCTTCTTTGCCCAGCGATTCCGCAACTGTCGTGGGTGATAACGGACGACACCCTCCAACTTGTGCGTTGCCTGCCGGAAGGACCCGTAGCGAAATGACCTTAGGCTACAGCGCAGTTTTGTATATTTATCACCAGAACCCACGTATCGTAAACGTCTCCCCTGATAATAATATCAGTATTATTATTAATAATAATGTATATTTCTCTACATACGGGGGTCATGCGGAAGGCAAGATCAAAATTGGGCGAAGAGGGCACGGTGCAAGCACGGAAAACAGAAACCAAACATACAATGCAATGTGTTTTCGCTCACAAGATCACAACAGCCAATGTTATTTGCTGAGCACAATGTTTCGACTTTTAAATCAAAGTTAGATAATGGTTCACAAAGATTTTTGTGACTGATTACCAGTCCTGCACTGCGAGTAATACTGTGTTTGAAAGCAGGAAAGGTGCGTATCGCGGGCGCAAAATATGCCTGGAAGGCAATGGCTGTCGCCGCCTGTCAGCCGGGATCCTCGAAAATCAAGAGGGACATATGATGGAGGTAAGGATCAATATGGATGTGATAACGGAGTGAAGATGAGTGAAAACCAGATTGGATTTCATGAGGCAGTAAGAACGCAAATAATCTGAAAGCACAGTCCGCTAAGCAAAGAAAGCGGCGACACGGGTTGGGAATTGTGCGATCGTAAGGCTAATACATGGGGTTTGTTTTGAACGACTTTGAGTTCATGATCTTCGGCTTGGTCTAGAGGCGCAGGTGCAGTTGGAAAAGAAGAAGGAGAGTCAACATCAAATGAGGCAACGTCTGGTGGATTCGTGTGGAGAACTGTTACCAAGAGCGTCGATCTATTGCAAACTTCCGCAGACCAGACTAGAGTTCGGTGAAAAGTGATGGTCCTCAGCTATTTTCGCATGTCAAGGTGCATTGTAAACGTCAGTTTATATTAGATGCCCATAAAAATACTGTCCTCGGTAAGTCCGTTTTGTATGGTTTTGGCAGAAGAATTTCGGGAAGGAGCAAGAGGGCGCCGGTACAAAATGGTGCACGTGAACTTTTAAGCTGGAGTGCTGTTTACCACAACAGCGCTGGTGAGTGGGGCTGACTGAGTGCTGGTCACCCATCCTGAAAAACAACGTTTGAGTGTACATGCAAGAGGTGTATTCAGCCAACCTGTCTGCGCCCGCACACCGCTTTAGCCGGCGCACATCGGGCGGGCAGATCGGCTGCAGCGCACAGTTTTAAGTCCCGAAACTCTGTGGCTGCGACAACGGGAAACTAGCGTAGCCTGTAGTAACAGCGGAATTTCAGTCCCCCACTTCAGAAGACAAACTTCCTGCTGCCTCCGACAGACTATGCTCGAACCCACACTTGGCAAAAAGAGCGGGTTTCAACGTAAACACTTCTCACGTTAAGCGTTAGACCTTCTATCCGTGTCCACCATCGCTTTCAAAAATGAAGTCCGGAGAATGCTGGCCACACTAAGTCACATTCATTTTTGCGATTTCTTCTCAAGGAGACCAGGGATTACGAAATATATTTAAGATTTCAGTAGTTACTACAATTAGCACTAGAAAAGGTAGATCTCGGCCTGCAGCATCATATCATATTTGTCCTTGATAACAACGGGATTGAGCATTCTATGCTAGGAATAACTCGGAACATTCCCCTTCAAATTGACCTTCCTATTCCTGGATCTATTTCTCATAAATACTTTAATCCTGCTTACACTTGTAACAGAAATTTTCATAGAGTTTATCTCTTCCAACACCTTTAATCTGAAGGCATATTCGTGGTTTACTCCAGTCCTTCTACCAACTCAGTTTCACTTCCACTCGCTTGCCTACTAGAATCTGACAAACTCTCTGTTATTTGAATCTCAAGCATAGTTTTTTTAAAATAAGCACTTTGTATCACACAGATGAACTGGACTGCTTACGCAACAAAACAGTCCGTACCCACAAGTTTCAACTGGCATACGGCCCGAGAAAAAACCTTATTGGCTGTTGCATGTTTGCACCGGAATCTACAAACGTGAGGAACACAGATCACCCGCGGCAGTTAAGAAAAATGTATCACTCGGAACTAAGGTGTGTCTTTGTAAGCTCAACCAGTCATCTGTTAGAAAAATACGATTCTGCCATGATCAAGTTGACCCCAGAAACGAACGCTGACTACGGCCATCAAGGCATGGGCTGTCTTCAAAACTGGATGTGGACGCCGTCGTCTTAAACGTGAACCTGCGATAGGAGAAACTCCACACACAGCCCATTTTTATGATTTTCCCCCCGGAAACTGCTGTCTTAGAGCCAGGCTTATTCTGCCTTCAGATACGCAATTCATTTCAGTGGTTCTCTTTTCCGGTAATCGGAAAAAGTAGCATCCAGGGTAGCTCGTGCCTATTTTCCCTCGCTGCCGCATGTTTATTAGACCTGAAAATCAGCATAATACGACAAACACAACTAGACACCACATCAGCCAAACGCGTTCAATTTCTGCAGAGAAGTCAAAAGTTGACAGAGGAGCAAGTTACTAACGAGGACTATACAGTTTAGGATTGATGGAAAAATGATTATTACGCGCAGTAAGCAGCTATGAGATTCATAGTGTGCATCGCCGTTACCGAAATTGTTCTGCCTACTGCCTGTTGCAAGATAGGCATCTGGACTTCGAAACACTCAGCGGAAGCTTACTGTTATCATTTGCACACAAGGTTTAACTGATTGCGGACGTTTATATATATGGCCATATTTTTTTATAATTTGCTCGCCATAACACTGATCAGAACAAATTTCATACCGGTTCCTCCCTTCGTTAGTTCTTCTCCATACCCGCCAGTGGCCACTTTGGACTTTGCGCTAGCCATTTATCCCTGCCAAGCTACTGCTTCCATATCTGGCGCCTCATCACTGGTCTGTTCATTGTGAAGTCAAGCCAAACTGCGCCACTGATCGTCTTGGATACCGCTACTCCCGTGAACCATTGCGAGTGGCCAAAAGCAGGGTTACTAGTACCAGTAGAATTGTGCATATAGACCCTCAGTCTCCCCACCGTGGAAGACACTCATGTGAAATGTATTTGAAAACCATTTTCCCTTTCTACCAATACTCAGTGCGGCTCTTCGCCAGCCGGAGTAAGCATTTTCTCGGGTCCAATGGTCCCTCGTGTGCAATTCTTCATGAAATTTTATCCTTTAAATAGTTCCGTCTTATCTTAACTGTTGCTGTTCCTCGAATTCAGCATTATGTCAGCCGCTCACTGCTGTTAATTACAGCTTTTTATCCACCTCACATGACGTTCCGTCTGGTTTTCCCTAGTTTTCTTCCCCTTACATCTTCACGTTGGTCTTCGTTACTGCCGCGCCCTTTTCTGGATTTTCGAGGACGTAAGCCATACCTCGACATATGCTACCGTCCTTCAGCTAAACTTCGCCCCTGCGATAACCATATTTGGTTCATCTAGACAAGGAATGTCTAGCAATCTGTCACTTAAATCCGGCGCCATAAAATCTTCCATAATTCAGACAAACGAATTGTCTGGCTTTGATTCTTGCATGGCAGACATCTGCATTGTGCCTCAAATTGCAGGTCTGATTTGTGCGCTACATCCTCTTAACGGCGATGAGGCGCGCAAATCAGCATGATTAATCAGTTTTATCAACAGAACCCCCTTTGCAAGATCAAGGATGGTATTTTAATCAGATCATGGGCACGTGCGCCGAAGTCAATGACGCTGATATCACTTCATGTGTCGAATACGACAAATCCGGGGAGTTCTTGGCCACTGGCGATCGGAATGGGCGAATTGTAATTTTCCAGAGAGACTTACAGCAAAAACCACAGACTCGTGTCAACCACAACGTTTATTGTACATTTGTCAGTCTGGAGCCGGAATTCGATTATCTCAAATTGTTACAAATTGAATAGAAATCAACAAAATTCGGTAGCTATCTCGAACTGATAATGCTCGATTTCTTCTCTCTAACTAAGATAGAACCACCAAACTGTGGCGTAACACCGAACGTCACAAACGAGCCACCGGTTACAACCCCACCCCCGACCAATTGTCCAGTTCCAATTCCCTGGATGATCCGATCTCTTTCAACAATCATATTCCGGAATCGACCAATAGTCATCCGAACCGCACAGACAATTCCCGCATAAACACTCCTCGTTTTTGTTCCCCGGCGGATTTGCGAGTAACTCATTTTGAAGATACTGAACCCACAGTGGAGGCAAATCCCCGGCGTATATTCACCAGCGCACACGCCGACCTGATCAATTCTTTATCGGTCAATTCAGACCAAGAAACATTCCTGTCCGCAGACGATTCGCGAATCAATTTGTGGAATTCGCAAATCACTGACCAATCCTTCAACATCTTGGACATTAAACCAAACAATATGGAAGATCTATCGAAAGTGATTACGGCGGCCCAGTTCCATCCATCCGCCTGTTCCATGTTCGTCTACAGCAGGGGCAAAGTAACCGCCAGGTTGTGTGATATGCGTCAACGTGCGTTGTGCGACAAGCACGCGGCGACTTTTGAAGAAACGGATGATCCGCGCGGTCGCACTTTCTTCTCCGAGGTTATTAACAGCCTAACCGATGTGAGCTTCAGCCATTCCGGTCACTATATTCTCACTCGAGATTACCTGACTGTCAAAGTTTGGGATTTCAACATGCCTTACGAACCGGTGGAAACCCATTTGGTACATGAATATCTGCGAACCAAATTGTGCTCGTTGTACGAAAATGACTGTATATTCGACAAGTTTGAATGCCAATGGTCTCCTGATGATCGATACATCATGACTGGCCCGTATAGCAATCACTTTTGCGTATTCGATCGTTACTCGAACCATGAGGTCTTATTGGAAGCTTCACGTGAAGCGATGGAAAGCCCCCCGGTTGGGAGAATTCGTCCACGAAAGGTGGGACAAGCACGCTGTACCTCATTGATTACTACCCGGAGCTCGAGAATGGGGATAGTTCCAAGGCTGGAATTTTGGTAATGGACATGCAGGATACAGAGGTAGATGAAGAACAGAATGCGAAAATGCGCGATCTGACCGGATTGAATCGTGTGGATGGTGCAGGAGATATCGCTGCGGCGGCAACAACTGCGTGATAGTGGTGATGCTATCGATTCTTTCTCCGCGCGCACACGCACACCTCTGCCTACACACCAGAACAACACAATGGCATTCCTTCCGTCGCCTATGTTCCGCCACTATAACAACTGTCGTCCGCCTACGGTACCACCAACGTTGTTTAGGAACTAGGCGTGTTCAGGCAAAAAACATTAGTTACTCCACGCATTTTTTAAGTACACGGATTAATTCTCAGCGTTCGTTCTGTTTCCCTCCCTCCCACATCCCCGGTCGCACCATAAGAACTTTGTATTTTCTGTCTAGCCTATTTGCCCATTCGAAACAGGAGTTCCAATATCCATTATTCCGTCGATTTGACACGCTCAATGGCGTTAAGGATTCTCTAAATGTTCACTGATTTGAATGTTCTCGGGAACTGGTCGAACATCGGTTATACCGTTACAGACTAGAACGCGACAATTATCATTGTTTGTCTATTCCATTTTTACAACTGCGGTTTGTCATACTCGTTCGTTGACCCGTCAGTGTGTGAGGAAGAGCAACAATTCTCTGGAACCTGCTGATCAATTGTCTTCCTGTCGGGTAAAAAACTAATTAAACTCTTATTCCAGGTCTTCTCATTATACTGCTTCCAGTTCTTAACCCCCTACTCGCCCGTTGAACTTCACCCATTCCCTCCGAGCATGGGTTTCTGTTTCACGATTGTAATCACTAACTGCCTGACTGACTAATAATTGACTTGCATGTCCTTATCGCTCCGTCGCCTACCTATGATCAACTGACAAAATCCTCTTTTGTACAGTTTTTCCATATTACAATGTGTAATAAAAAATAAAGCGTACAGTCCACCCCGCCGTTTGAAACCCATGGATGATAATTCGTTTCACACTCCGTCCATCTCTACTTCCTTCGCCCATTCTCCACTCGTCAACGCTCACCACTACATCTCATGTTATTCACTAGGTACCACCCAATCACACATACTCCCTCCTCTGCGTTTTCTTTTCTTCCTTCCTGAATGAAGTTGAACTAGTCGATGTATCATGTGAGTTCATTTGTCAAACAAGTGACCTCTGTGAATCTGCCCTCCATGCTCTGCAACCTAGACTGTCCAGCTCTCTTTCTCCCCTCCTTTCCAGATCTCATGGCACTGATAGCTAGGCATAGAACTTCACCATCCCGGTTTGCTGTGGTCAGGAGTCTAATGTTCATCGCATCGCGACACTCAGTTGTGCAGGGCACACTTCTTCTGAAAATTACCCAGCTCTCCATTCTGGCTCACTGCTTGTCCCAGGCAGTGCTTTTTGGATAACGTCTCGCGCTTAATCTTGTCTCCATTCGTCCGTCCGCTCATTCATTAATTCTCATGTACCAGATTTTGCCATTTTTTATCGACTGACAGTTTGGCCTCCGTTTCCACCGGTTTTCAATCCACTTGTCTGTTGTTCTTCCTGCCAATTCGTCCTGTTTGTCCAGATGCCAATTTTTTGCTGCCCATTCACTCCGTCGTTTCTACCGGGATCCCATACCATTGGCTGATCGGGAACTCCGCTTTGCCGTTTGGAGAATTTTGAAGTCCCATGCATACCTAACCGAACCATTCGCGTTACCCTACTACATTGTTCCCAGTATTGATTGCTATTGTTGCTGATGTAAACGAGAATGTGGATGACTCCAGTGGTGGACGAGACATCTAGGGTTGCCTGAGTAATTCAAGGGAGCCTATGTACATCCAGATTTCTTGTTTGGCTTTCACCTTTCCCGCCTCTCCTGCTCCATCCCTACATCAATTTAATATTCCCGTAAGCGTATCCCTCGCAAATTCAGAGATATATAAATTGGCATTATTGGGGAAGAATACGGGCTTACTTTGGCACAGCAGTTAGACGTGAGAATGAATGGCTTTGTCGCTCAAAATCCCAAACCAATTTCTCACACCCGGTCCAGCGAGATAGACTGACCGATTTTGGAGGCTAACTGAAAGAAGTTCGCAGCGCTTTTTAGCCGGATTTTTGACGATGCTGGGTTTCTCGGAGCATGCGTTTTAGGTGGATGCTTGTTCCATATTTTACTAGAAGGAAGTAAGATCATACTCCTGCCCGAAAAATGAGACGCACAATTGTAACCACTAGCTCTCATTGAATATTCGGAAGGGTAAATGATCTTGAAAATGGAGAATTCTCGCACGATCTAAGTCTTAACGGAAAATGAAAAATGCCAGGTTTACTCTTAGTCTGTGGAACCGGAGTGGCTGCAGTTTCAACAAGATGCACCTCTGTCCCTAAATGTGTTTCAAACGTTTTCCCCGTTTAGTAAACTATCTTTGCAAGTTTTCAATAGCTATTTGGTCGCACTTGCTCACATCCTGGTGCAAAAACTGAACGATCAGGCATCTCGCCCTATAGTCCTGTAATCTAACTGGAAATGGAACTCTATTAGAGTGCACAATAGTACCATATTCCATTACTGTTTGAAAGCGAGTCATGTGTGTCCAGCTCCTAAACGAAAAGTTTTTCGTATCATTCTATTAAGCTTACGAAATTCAGTTTAGTTGAGAAGCACCGTAACAATAATGGCCAACTAACCTCATGAATTCATAAAAAAATACGCAGTAAAATGCTTTGTCTTGCTGCTAATAAGAAGATAGTCCGGTGGATCACCGAAATGCTCACAAGCATGCCACTGCTATCAATTTCCGAATGAAATTAGCTGTCGCCCCAACTTTTTATAGCTGACCACATTTAAACCCTAGCTTTTCAAGCGTAATATTAGCTGAAAAACATTCAAGGCTGCCTTCACCTCTGGCTTTATTCTAGGCCTAGCGTCAACCACGATTTCTACTCGTCATTCATCATAGGTGCAGCTGCGACATAGATCCTGTCGATGACAAATCCCACCTTGACCTATCCATCAATTGATGGCTTCCACTGAAGTGCCGGTGACTCAGCGCGAATCACGTTCAGGGCAAAAACCACGAAAAATTTAACCAACAATGACCGAAAATACCCATTCTCAAAATGAGCATTACGAGTAGCTGGAAAAACAACGGTTACTGCTGTCGTTGGTGCGACGTGCGCAAACGCTCGAATTCTCGACGCTTACCACCAAAGATGGCTAAACTCTAACATCGTTAAATAACAGAATGGTGGACAGTCATTGCAAGCAAACTTAAGAGCTGTTTCACTTCTTAAACAAACTAGATTCCTCCATCGCACTCTCAATTCATGGTCACCGCAAGATGCGTGTGCGTCTAGTGGAAAGGTACGCTGTTCTCATGACCCGCCAAAACACAAAGATTCAAAAGGTTTATCCCCCCAATAGTCTAGAACAGCCTTGTNTTAACGCACGTCCGCACATCCATCGAAAGTAGTTTCCCTGAATGCGACCATCTACCCGTCAGCCGCGCATTCATACTGCCCTTCCGTTATGGGCATGCCATCTCCAACCGCCAGGCCCTACTTTAGGGCAAATTGAGGTCGCTTGCGAACTCTGCTGAGCAGTTTTAATTGGGACTCCTGCTTCCTAGCAAGTGAGGTGCGAATGGCAACTGACAAACCTTATTCGATCCTGCACAAATGTCTTGAGTGTACCACGCCGGTACAGACTCACTCGATGCCCACAGAAAAGAGCAGCTATGACCGACTAAGCTACAAAACCTCCAAACTTCAGAAAAGCTTTCTTAGAACCAGGGACTTTTCTTTGTTTCTGCTGCTAAGTTGCCTGTCAAAACAATTAGAAACGATAATACACTCCCGCAGTAAAAGACAGGAACTGCGTGCTTTAAACCAGCCCAACTCACAGGCAGTTCTGGCACAACTAGTTAAATCAAGAGCAAAACACGCCAGGTTCTCGGCTACTTCTATCCACCACCTCACCTGCAATAACACTTATCTCTACAACCCCCAAGAAATCGCTGGGACATTTGGCTGATTTTTGCCTCATCCCTAACCACTGATAACAGTCTTCCCACCCCATATCCACCATGCCTGACCTCGGAAACATTCTCAAGTTTCTTTTCTTACTGAAAAAGTTAGCTCCGTTAGTAGAAAAACAAAGGTCAGCTATCAACCTGGACTAGACTCGTTACCTCCAGTTTAACTTTACGTTAGGTAGGGGCGATGTTCCAATATTGCTGTCAAACATACTCAACCTCTCTGTCCAATGCGATACCTTTCCCTCCCATACATAAGAAGTGCACACGACGTGACCCAGCCAACTATAAACCGATCAACCATACCCAGATTGCCTCTAGAATCATGGAGTGCTCGATTAAAAGCAGCTTTCCACACACCTTACTGACCACAGACTTGTCAACATTTGCCAACATTGTTTTCTCCAAAAGAAATTTTGCGCTACGTGTATGATCGAAGGCTGCCTTCACCTCTGGCTTTATTCTAGGCCTAGCGTCAACCACGATTTCTACTCGTCATTCATCATAGGTGCAGCTGCGACATAGATCCTGTCGATGACAAATCCCACCTTGACCTATCCATCAATTGATGGCTTCCACTGAAGTGCCGGTGACTCAGCGCGAATCACGTTCAGGGCAAAAACCACGAAAAATTTAACCAACAATGACCGAAAATACCCATTCTCAAAATGAGCATTACGAGTAGCTGGAAAAACAACGGTTACTGCTGTCGTTGGTGCGACGTGCGCAAACGCTCGAATTCTCGACGCTTACCACCAAAGATGGCTAAACTCTAACATCGTTAAATAACAGAATGGTGGACAGTCATTGCAAGCAAACTTAAGAGCTGTTTCACTTCTTAAACAAACTAGATTCCTCCATCGCACTCTCAATTCATGGTCACCGCAAGATGCGTGTGCGTCTAGTGGAAAGGTACGCTGTTCTCATGACCCGCCAAAACACAAAGATTCAAAAGGTTTATCCCCCCAATAGTCTAGAACAGCCTTGTTTGTTTTCTTGCTTTCTCATCGCCAAAATCGTACCGTCCCATTGCAAATGTTTTCTAGCCTATGTGATATCTCACTTGGTTTTATGAATTTCCATCCGAGTGTTATATTTCCACTGCCTTTTGTCGCCTCACGTTTACTTTTCTGTTCCTCATAAATTTTGAGGATTTTGACCAAGGCTTGAGTTATGCCCTCGTCCTCTAGCTCAATCTAGTACCTGCGATACCCACCGTTGTAGGAAATGATTTGAATTCCGCCAATATTGGATGATCTCAGAAAATTATGCACAATCTTGTGAAACGCTTTATCTTGCTTTGAATTGTGAATCTCACATGCGGGCAAAATTTGTCACACAACAGACGCTGATGGAGCTGCCTAATGTCCTTTTTGATTAATCTAGCCTAATATACGAGTTTGTAATTATGTCTCTCCTAATATCCATCCTTTTTATTTCCTCTGCACTGTGACTGCACAAATTTGATCTTCGCTTGCCCATGCTTCCCGAAAACAAAGAAATTTGTACAGTATTATCAGTCTTATCAAGATTCAACTGTACCCTGCAAAGATTTTCAAAGCCTTCCGTAGGGGATGCACCGAAAGCAGGGACGGTACATCTCCTTAATGTTAAATGGCTTTCAGTAGCGTTTTACCCCTGCCTGCTAGTCAATTGTTTGGGGTGTGCGGAAGTTTAGTCCATCAACCAGGATGATGGTGCTCTCATTGATTAAATACAAAACACTCAGGGACAAAACGTTAAGTACAGTATCAGAGGAACTAGAAAGAATAAAAGGCAATTTCACGCTATTACAGGTATCCCGCGGCGACATCGTCCATTTGGCTTAGATCCCTATTGATTTTTCTTGCTGATGTAATAATTTTGTGGAATTTGTGGGTCTTCGTGGAGCATATTGTCACCGACGGGTACAAGTCGATTGCTCGGCCAAAGCCTTGAGCAGAAATGGCTTCTGAAAATACTTATCAACTATGCCATTCCAACAGGATTGGATAATTAGTGAAAGGCTGGGCTGGGCTTTTAAAGAAGTGGCGGTCTTCGGCGCACATGGTCATGTCCGTTGACGGCCACTGGGTGCCGTAGAGCAGGTGAGTACCAAGAACGGCCAAATGGAAAGCGTCACAAATGAAACAATGACTCCTGCAAAGGTCTCTTTTTGGTCGAGGAAGAAGAGGATGATGCGAATTTTTCTGAATGCGCACGGTGAGCATCTATCCAAAGACAGGGCCACGAGACATTAGTGACTCCAAATGCGCATAAGCAAGTTTTGGTCTAATCTACTGTGCCGTGCCAATTAGGCTTTGAGAGCAGCGCCCTCTCCCTCAGATCAACAGTTTATTAACAACCACCTAAGTCTTTCGCTGATGAATTGAAATAATTTCCTTAAAAAGACACTTGGACCGAAATCACATTTTGATATTTTTCTCCCACAACATGTCAGTGAATCAAATATACGGTAGTGTTTCGATTTGTACCGCACAGGATCTCACACATTATTCCGCGAAAATCCGAATCCACGCATGTACCATATTTTTTGTAAATATCGGGTCGCCGACACGACTGTTTTGTTCAAGATCCGGAAAGTTTGAACTTGGTGCCCAATACCAGTGGCTGGGCGGGGACTACGAGATCAAAGAACTAGAAGCCGATGGAATAGGCAGTGATTCATAGAAAAAATTCTTCCACCAGATTGCGATGGATGATTACGCTGACTGCAAGGCTTAGTTGGGTAGGTACGAATACATCTTTCAACTTCAAAAGTTCAACTTATAATTGTAATGAAAATAATAATAATAGAAATAATATTATTAATAATAATGTATAGCTTGTGGTTTGTGGGAGGCATGCACAAGGCAAGATCAAGGTTTTACAGAGATGATGCAAACGAAATACGAATCACATAAGTTTAAAAGCAAAAAAGGATGATAGAAGCCATATGTAAGTTTAAAGTTTGTTATTTTGTGTCAACGTGGCTTTCTCCAAAAGAAATTTTGCGCTGCGTGTATGATCGATGGCCTAGATACAATCACAACGGCTGCCAAGGCCGGAAAGTCGGAGATAGTAGTTTATCTGGATATGACAAAAACAACATTGGCTAGTGTTGACAAGTCTGTGGTCAGTAAGGTGTGTGGAAAGCTGCTTTTAATCGAGCACTCCATGATTCTAGAGGCAATCTGGGTATGGTTGATCGGTTTGTAGTTGGCTGGGTCACGTCGTGTGCACTTCTTATGTGTGGGAGGGAAAGGTATCGCATTGGACAGAGAGGTTGAGTATGTTTGACAGCAATATTGGAACATCGCCCCTACCTAACGTAAAGTTAAACTGGAGGTAACGAGTCTAGTCCAGGTTGATAGCTGACCTTTGTTTTTCTACTAACGGAGCTAACTTTTTCAGTAAGAAAAGAAACTTGAGAATGTTTCCGAGGTCAGGCATGGTGGATATGGGGTGGGAAGACTGTTATCAGTGGTTAGGGATGAGGCAAAAATCAGCCAAATGTCCCAGCGATTTCTTGGGGGTTGTAGAGATAAGTGTTATTGCAGGTGAGGTGGTGGATAGAAGTAGCCGAGAACCTGGCGTGTTTTGCTCTTGATTTAACTAGTTGTGCCAGAACTGCCTGTGAGTTGGGCTGGTTTAAAGCACGCAGTTCCTGTCTTTTACTGCGGGAGTGTATTATCGTTTCTAATTGTTTTGACAGGCAACTTAGCAGCAGAAACAAAGAAAAGTCCCTGGTTCTAAGAAAGCTTTTCTGAAGTTTGGAGGTTTTGTAGCTTAGTCGGTCATAGCTGCTCTTTTCTGTGGGCATCGAGTGAGTCTGTACCGGCGTGGTACACTCAAGACATTTGTGCAGGATCGAATAAGGTTTGTCAGTTGCCATTCGCACCTCACTTGCTAGGAAGCAGGAGTCCCAATTAAAACTGCTCAGCAGAGTTCGCAAGCGACCTCAATTTGCCCTAAAGTAGGGCCTGGCGGTTGGAGATGGCATGCCCATAACGGAAGGGCAGTATGAATGCGCGGCTGACGGGTAGATGGTCGCATTCAGGGAAACTACTTTCGATGGATGTGCGGACGTGCGTTAATCCAGTCGTACAGATAAGTTCTAGGATAGTTCTGTTTCTAATCGGGTCGGCTACGTGTTGCATCCATCCACCTTGGTGAATGCTAGTAACGAAAGGGAGCAGGGGGTTAGGAGCAGTGAGGGTTGACCAGCAAAGGCCTGGAGTACTGAATTCTCCCGACACGATTTTGTGACCTGGTAAGGTGAAAGAGTAGTCAATTGCGTAGTTTAAGAGTAGAAAATCGTTTTGACAGGGGCCTGGTGGGTGGTACACGCAGCTCATCAGGAGGTTTTCCCTACCAATGTCAGCCCCAAGCCACAAGGCATCCGAAACGCAATTTAGCTGAGGGTCTTGTCATAATGCGGCTGGTACTGAATTTTGGACATACAGAAGGCAGCCGCCTCCCCGCTAAGATGGGCGACTTTTTCTAAGTGTCAGTTGCATCGTCCGGAGTGTCATCATTAAGCCAAGTCTCGGTGACTAGTAGGAAGTCGTAATTTAGAGGAGTGTTAACAGGTAAAGAGTTTGCATTTTCACCAGTAGAAAACGGGCATTTAACGGGAACAGCAACAACCGGGAAGGATCATTTTGACTTTCAGTCAATTTTTCGACTGGTTTCGCCTCTCATTTGTGAACTCCCTTATTTTGGAGGGTGTTGCATTGTTTGAATGAGGGGGTGCCGGCCCAGGGCAGAATGGCGGCACATTGGCGTATAGTAGACCAGGGTAAAAATCCATAAACATTGCATTCAGTCACAGAGGAAGTTGTCGTCATGGGCAACAATAGCAGTAATATTTTTTCTGAATGGCTGTGATGGGTTGGGGAGTAAAAGGCCGTGGAGCGGAAACATGTACAACTTGATGGTTTCAGTTGTTTTAACAGGAAGTTTTGGTGAGGCCTATAAGATGAATCCACTGGTGGGGGAATGGTATTTCCCAGGAAAAAAGATGGTTGGAATGGGGGAGACCGCTGCTACCGGGAGTGAAGCAGCCTGTGGGAGCGTTGTTAGGCGTGGGAGGCAGTGGTAATGTGTGGGGATAAGGTGTGTGTGAGCAATGAGAGTTGAAGAATGGTTGGGGAGCCATGGGTGGCTGGAAACCCGTGAAGGATGGAGGCATGACGGTCGCAGGGTCTGGGTGAGAGAAGCAGCTGGAAGGAATAATTTGCCTCGTTCTACTTCTCCTCCAACGCCTAGTGAAGGGAGATGACTGGTCCGCCTAGGCAGTGAGAATATCAGTATAGCGGTGGTCGGCAGTCACGAGGGGGCCTTTGGTAGGAAGACTTGAAGTGTATCGCCAGATGCCAGTGTGTGGGGGGCTAATAAAAAACCAACGGATAGGATGTATGCGGTAGGCTTCTGAAGATGGAACTTGAGATCGGTAGGTGTTGACTAGGGGTCGGCAAGTAGTGTTGCAATAGGGAGTGAGGACCACT